>JAQIXO010001629.1:0-11745 GCA_034700305.1 Protaphorura armata | reverse complement strand
ATGAGCGTAGATCCGACCAATCAAGTGAAGAGATGAGACATCGCACATGCGCACTAGAGAGACTGGAGAAAAACGCGAGTCGCTGTCGCAAAATATCTGATTCGGTCAGATATTTGAGACTCGCGAATTTTTGTCGCAAAATATCAAAAAATCGCTGTCGCATTGAGGGAAAACGTTGTCGCAAGCTATGTGAATGCAAACGCGACGTCGCAAAAAGTCAAAAAAACACGTCGCGTCCAAAAAAACGTTGTCGCACAAGCTATGTGAATCCACCTTAATGGTTGCCTTGGGATTGGAGTAAAAAAAACGATGCCTCACGTTGTCCCAAACAATTAAATTCCTCAACAAAACACAAGACTTTTACTTGTAGAAAGTTTCTCTTTCCCACGAAATTCAAAATAGTATTTCGTCGCATAATTTCGTAGATTCAATTTTGTGATTTGTAAAGTCAAATTCGAATTCCAATCGAATGGAAATTATTGAGACAAAAAATATTCATATAAGCTAAGCAGTTCTCCAAAACAAACCGTACATTCACATAGAGGATTCGTAAACGTAGCGGACACGAAATCGAATTTGTAACGATTATTGAAAACTGATCATATACAGCTTTAAATTAAAGCCAAAAAATTAAAGCCTTTAATTTTTTGGAATTTCAAGGTAATACTGCGTTTCATCTACATTTTGATAGAATATTTCAATTGCCAATATTTCAATTCACGAAGAGATACGAATAATGACATAGGTAATTTGAAGATTATGTTACATGGATACTTGAAAAATTCTTTAAAAATTAACCTGTGATAGGATATTAAATTTAATATTTATTTATTTCAAGAGCTCATGTTTGATTTAAAAGTAATACTAATCCATCCATCCTAATCGACTTCGTCTTCTCATTTTAGATATCGTACACACTAAAAGTTTTCGACAAAGATGGTTTGTGATAAGTGCGAGAAGAAATTAGGGAAAGTTATAACCCCTGATCCATGGAAAGCTGGGGCCAGGAACACTACTGACGGTGGGGGTCGCAAGGTACTAAATAAATATATCCGACTCTTCTACAGTTTAATAAATATTGATGAAATAAATACAAGATTTCTTATTTATCTTTACAGGTGGGGGAGAATAAACTTCTGAGTGCCAAGAAAGCCAGATATAATCCTTACACAACTAAATTCGAGTGCTGCAGAATATGCAAACAAAAAGTTCATCAGACTGGTTCACATTATTGTCAACAGTGTGCTTACAGCAAAGGAATCTGTGCAATGTGTGGAAAGAAGATGATGGAGACCAAGAACTACAAACAATCAGCTACTTAGAAGTAAAGTATTCTTTTTGACTCCTACACCACTACAATAATAGTACGTAATACGTAACATCGTTATCGTTATATTCTTGAGTGTCCATCGCATCACTGTCTATGTACTTTATCTCTTCCCTCCGTTACTAGTTTTCTATTCGACTGGAGCAATGTTGGTCTCCTGACCTTAAGATGTTAAGGCAAACAACTGATGGACTTGACGAGAATGTAATTTCTTACGGATTTGTAAATCGTAATTAATAATTTTTTGAACATGCATGCGTACGTTATTCAGGTATTCTTTTTCTTATAGTATAATATTAAATTAATTCAAATTCAAACTACAAGACTACAACTCGTGAAATTATAAACTTAAATTGTACAACATATTTAATTATATCCTGAGTGGAAATCTACTTTTGCTGCGGCACTAATTATCGGAATATGTTTTCTTCTGACGGATAGAAGTATAAAAATGTAAAGCTGGGACAGGAAAAATTATATAAAAATTGGTTAAGGTTTGTTTTGCAGTTACTTTGATCCACAAAACTACAAATCCGTGTATTCGGAGATTGCACAATATTATGTACAACCCTGCAATTGCTAAATAACGTTATGGAGGCTATTGGAAAGCATAAAATACCTCCATAACCTCTAACAAGGGAACGTTTTTGCCTGTCTACCAGGACCTTGACACGACATATTTTTTTTGGGTGCACTGGCAGCTCTGAGATGGGTTTGGACAATATTTTCGTGCAGGAGTGAAAACACCTCCGAATCAGGCATGCACAGCAAGGGGGGCGCTTGTTAGTTGAGGACAAAAAATTAAATGAATACTTTGCTAGGCGTACCCACAGACCAATTGGGGACGGCGTGAGCAACGGGGTCTTAAGTACTAAATATTTAAAAAAAAATAACAAACGTGTCACTAAGGCGTTACCATGACCACCAGTCTTCGGTGACCTTACTAGTGACAACTTGACCCAAGGTCAAGGTCAGAGGTCACTATTGACCTTTCCGCAAAAAATGAAAAAAATGTAAAAAAATTGACTTTTACAACACAGGTATGTACTAAAGGTGACTCAGAAGATTAACCAAAGTATTAGTAGTTCCAGCCGAGGTCAAGGTCAGAGGTCACTATTGACCTTTCCGCAAAAAATGAAAAAAATGTAAAAAAAATTGACTTTTACAACACAGGTATGTACTAAAGGTGACTCAGAAGATTAACCAAAGTATTAGTAGTTCCAGCCGAGGTCAAGGTCAGAGGTCACTATTGACCTTTCCGCAAAAAATGAAAAAAATGTAAAAAAAATTGACTTTTACAACACAGGTATGTACTAAAGGTGACTTAGAACATTAACCAAAGTATTAGTAGTTCAGCCGAGGTCAAGGTCAGAGGTCACTATTTTCCGCGTATAAGCATTAATGATTCAATGTATTGACATAGTTCAACATTTATTACCATTCAACAATTACAATAATGACTACTAAAATGACAAGTTCGAAGCTATGGTAATTTACTATTCATCAATTACGACAAAGGAATACTTTGGCTACGTATGAATGAAGTAAATGGTATGCACTATCCTGCAGTTGGGAATAAGTTGGATGAAGTTTATACAACTACCTGCCACGCGAAACCATAACTAATACCTTTATATACGCGTAAGAACCACATCCAAAAAACCATGGTAGTTCGATATTACACGACGATCGCTGAAAATAGTTCTTAAGGACCTTCCCTCCTTGCGGGCTTCAAATGTTATTTTCAGAGCATCACCTTCCCGCACGCCTACGAAAGCTTCGATATGGTTTATCATAGCTTTGTAATTGATTATAATAGTTTCAAAAGCGTGCATGGAAGATGGCAGCCACCTAACTTTGAATATTCTAGAATACATTCTAATCATTTCCCCTTGCTCTTCAGCTTCAGCTTTTAATTCATACCTTCTTTTATAAGCCTGCGTACTGTAAAATTTACTTACACGGTTGGTGTACTCTACCATTTTCTTCGCAAATGCAAGGTTAACATCATCACAGTAGACTACGTCATCGTAGGCTAGGGCTAGTCTGTGACTACTACAATGATACGACTGTAATTTTTTATGCGTAGTTTCCGCATTCAGCAGTTGAACAGATTTGTATTTGCCAATCATATTACTAGCACCGTCTGATGTGAACACCCTAAGATGCTCTTTGAAGTAACTTACAAAAGAGGGGTTTGACTCAGACCTAACTGCTCCCATTAGAGCGTTGGTGATTCCACGAGCGGTAGAATCGGTTGCCGCTATATATCTATAAAATTTGTTTACAGGTCTGTTCACCTCAATGTACATGACAAAGACAAGGACGCCGTGTAGCCCGCTCCTGTCAGTGCTTGAATACAGCAACAGGGCGAATGGTGGCTTATCTTTCACTAAACCATTTATCCAGTTATTGTGCAATTGAGTACTTATGTGAGCTGTCATTTTCATAGCTCCTGTCCTGTCGAAGTAGTGCGTGCCGAATTCCATACCTAAAAACTTTATTCCAGGCAATAAAGTTTCGTGCCCACGGAATGAAACGCCTACCAGGTTTTCTATGTGAACGAGTGTCATCATCTTCGCAGTTTTCTGTAAATACGATCGGACTAACTCGTGTCTGGGACGTTTAGGGTCAGGCGCACAACTTGCCATCTTATAATACTGTACTACACCTTGGTGACGTTCACTATCGAGGTGTTCTTTAATTTTAATTTTCTCTTTAGTCTTTCTACCTCGTGATCTAAACCCCATGCCTCCCTCCTTTACAATAGCCTCTTTCGAATCTACTGTCACAGCGTGATCCTCTTCTTGCGACATAAAGAAGCAAGGTTGACACCTGAGAGTACTAAGGCTTCCATTACTTTTATTTTCAATATATGTTATTGATTCCCTAAACTTGTCTTCCGTCATAGCTTCAAGAAGTGCAGGTCCAGTTTCGTGGTTTTTTTTATTAGGTCAGTCCATTCTGGCTTAAAATTTGAAATGGCCGGGCAGAATTCAACTTTCGCGCTAGTGAGCTCTACATACTGGGCCTGCTCTGTCTGTACAAGAAGGTCTAGCCCTAAATCCGGTGCAGCATCCTCCACATTATCGGCTTCGTCTTCGGTCTCACATAAGTTGTCCAGTCCAGGCGTAGGTTCGGCGTACTTGAAATTGGGCATATCAAATTCCTTTTCACTACAACGATTCAGGGAGTCTTGCATACCCTCGTCCAAAGGGTTAACCGTCTGATAACGAATTACGGAATGAAACTCCGGTACTAATCTCAAATACACTTCTAAGTTCGACAAATATATGTCAGGATGTAACACATAAACGGCGTCCTTAACCAAGGGTTGTAGAAGGTCAGCTTGATCCGCCGTTACTAATCGTTCAATTTCTTTTTGGGGAATTGACCAGGCTTATGGTCCAATTCCCTTTTTTGTGTGTACTCTCAACGAGAGTACGGAACTTAGATTTATTCACACGGGACAAGATCTACTGCTACTCAATAATAAACAACGCAACGCACAGCAAGTACTATTTGTTGGTATTTATTGAATAACGGACTTAACACGAATCCTTAGAACTGCTGTTGAGTCTTCGGATGCGCAGTGAGAAGTGGGGAATAAAGGATGAAAAGTCTAATAACATAGGGAAAGGTTAGAGGAAGGGAGGACATAGCATATGCAATGCAATACCTGCTTATGCTGAACGTGGAGGATCCCGCTACTAGGATGCAGTGAGTCTGGGCTTCACTTGTGAGTCACTGCACTTCATGTACAAGGTGAGTTGGCAGGAAGGCATAGCCGCCACTGGAGCTGATGTTGTGAAACCTCCACGGTGGAAGTAGAATTCCACATGTGAGATAGGGAATGAAAGGAAATGACAGGGGGCGTCGGCGTCGGAGGTAATTAGCTCGGATTAGGGATGTAGGCGGACAAGACACAAATTATATTAAATCCTAAAATGAATGAACCAAGACCAGATAAATAACGAAAAGATTCATAAACACCCCGAATGGACCGGGTCTCGGGTTAATATAGTCCAAGAATGAATGAAAAGAAGATGTTCATTAATTCAATGAGTCGATAAAGATATGTAAGGAATTTGATACATAATTTGACAAGCTTAGCACTATTATGTGGGGAAAGTTATAAAGCTAAACAAGTTTTTGCGACAAGTGTCATTAAGATGAAAAAGGAATGAACGTGACAAAGACAAATGTATGACTTTGTCCTAAATCTTGATAATTAATTCATGATTTTGTTCTCTGTATGTAACATAACATTCCACTACGCCATCCGCATGGTCGTAAATTTTAATTTACTTTCCTGATGGGGGATCGATCTTTATGCAGCGTCCGACCCGAAACGCATTTATACTATAAATTGTTGGAACGGCATGGCCTGAGTCAGTTGGTGTTGGAACGGCTGAGTCAGTTGTTGTTGGAATGGCACGGGCTGAGTCAGTTGTTGTTGGAACGGCACGGACTGAGTCAGTTGGTGTTGGAACGGAACGGGCTGAGTCAGTTGTTGTAATGGCACGGGCTGAGTCAGTTGTTGTAATGGCACGGGCTGAGTCAGCTGTTGCTGTTTCTTGAACGGAACGTCCTGAGTCAGCTTTTACTGGTTATGGAGCGGTAAGGGACGGAGAGCCGACCACTGCCTTCTTGTAAGGCCACTCCGTCCTGCGGCTGGGGGAACAACAACGTAGGGGTTCCTGCGAACCCTCTCCACACGAGCTAGTGAAAAATAATTCAAAAAAAGAATTATTCTTATTGTATATATTCATGAATTATTTGCGATGTGAAAAATAACTATATCCCTGTGGACTACGTCCGCACTATCTTCGTCACTTTCTTCTAAGACTTCATGCATTGTGCGAAAATGAACACCGTATTCCGCATCATCGCGCAAGTCGAACTCTATATCCTGAGTCTTAATCGTCGTTCTATGTATACCATAATATGCCGAAACCCTGGTAGCCCTTTGTAGACCTAGCCTAGCGGAGCTGTCCTGCTCTGCAGTATAAAGAGGGGGTTCACCCTTTGGTGCGCGAAGCTGCTTAGTTGGCCTCCCACACCCACTTTTTGGGTCTGCGGTATGCATTCCTTTCCATGACATGCTCTAGAAATGTTACGGGGTCCATTAAACGTGACACACGGAAGGGCCTCTAAAGTTTTGACGTGAAGATTAGCACATTAATACCCGTTAGTATTTGATGACAAATAAATGCACTCAACTACTGGTGTATTAGAGATTTAAGTAGTTAATAAACTATTTAATAAAAGTAGAATTGTTTAATAAGGTAATAATTTGGTAGTACAGTAATGGGAATAACAGTAGTCGACCGGCGCAGAGTTATAATGGGAATGAGAGACAAAAACCAATGTTACATCTGTTGGTGTTTGAATCGAAGAGAGATCTAATTCTTATTACTAGATCGGTTTAATTTATATTAACGCCAATACATGGAGGGAATGAGGAATGGGACAAGTCGAGGAGGGAGAGTGAAAGGCACTGAATCCAATCAATGTATAGTCCAAGTGATTGACAGGTATTGTTACAGTTGAGAGACCTCGATTCTGCTGTAAATGAGTTTAGGTATTCTTGTTGAGCGGATGAATAGCACAGCAAATGGGAATCCAATTGGCAAACGTGATGAAAGGGCAACACCATGATGGAACGTAATTATAACAGTAATTACAACAGTTGATTACAGTGTCAATCAACCAAGAAAGGACTGACAACCAATGTTGGTATGCATGTAACATACTATGTGTACATGGGGACATTGCAGTACGCCAACTGGATTTAATGTATTTAAGAGTACTGAAAGCCCTCTTTGAGTCATCAGTAGATGTCTGTAAAATCAACAAAATCCTGATTAGCTTCCTAATGTTAGGCCGAGTCGTCGCTCTCTTAATCCGCAAGATAGACGACCAAAACACAGTTGGACTTACGCTGCAAACAACATGATCAAAAATGTTTTCAGTCGCCAACTGGTACATTAGATCCTGCCAATCTCCAACCGTCTGTGCATTTGACCCAAACTTTAACCCAAACCTTTCTGCTAATTTAATAATTTCTGTCAGTCCACACGTTCTTGACTCTGCTTTGATTTTGTTAAATCGTTCATCATGCGGAATGTCAAAAGCTTCGTAATTTCGTTCAGTAGGCTGACAAACCATTGTACTCTGTAATGTTTTTCTGAGCTGAGGCAGTCATAACATTCTACAATTCCTTATATCATACATCTCTGCTGCAGGTGAAGTTCTAAGTCGAGAATTAATACTGTCACTGAGTAGAAAAGTTATCCAATCTTTTTCCAATTTTTGGACTCCTACTCAAAGGTCCAAGCTCACACAAGAGTCCAAGGCTAACTGTCCAGACTCACTCCAGATCCACACTCCAGCATCAACTCACACACGTGACAATGACACGCATTACCTTACAATTACCTTACGTAATTATTGATTCCCATGCATGCTCCCCGTAGATTCGAGAATATGTTCAAGATTTTAATTAAAAGCTGGGAGTAAAATTATATGGCCCTTCAACATTGCCTCGTTGTCGATCTTGGAATAGGATTTCTTCGTCTTCTGTATCTTTCCTTTTTCCCAATTTATTTTCTGATCAACTCGATCTCTGGCTTGAGTTCAACGTCTTCTCCCGCCGTTCTTGAAAGTTCCATCCATGATTTTAGCAACGAATCGGTACGATTCCTGGGCGCATTCCGTGCTTTGCCGGTCTAGTGGTTCCGCTACAAGGGTAATGGCCTTCTGATCCCATCTTTTTGCAATCTCCATGATTTTTGTGCAGATAGTGGCGTCCTTCTCAGGTAGGGGATCTTTATTATTGATACAGAAAATGTACACAAAATAATTGACTCAGAAAATGCACACAAAATAATTGAATCCGAAAATGCACACAAAATAATTGAATCCGAAAATGCACACAAAATAATTGAATCCGAAAACGTACACAAAATAATTGACTCAGAAAACGTACACAAAATAATTGAATCCGAAAATGCACACAAAATAATTGACTCAGAAAACGTACACAAAATAATTGAATCCGAAAATGCACACAAAAAAATTGATTCCGAAAATGCACACAAAATTGTTGAGTCCAAAAAGTTTTCATGGAAGTTGTTGCAAATCTTTCAGGGATTCCAAAGAGGTATCAACTTTCCAGATCCGTTGGATACTTTCTGAGTTTTAGGGCAATAACTGATGACATGTTTTTAACCCCCTCGACAAATGCCAGCCTTAAGATATCGACCCGACGTGGGACCCGACTTTTCTCCGGTCGGAAGTGAATTGTCGTGTCGGAAGTACCTCTAGCGGTAGTCAGGTCGGGTCGGGCCCGCACTACATAAAAGTCGGCTATTAAGTAGTAAAATACAATTATTATAATCTCCTTCACATAAGAATTTGTCCATACTTCGTCTATTTTTTTCCTGGTATTACTACTACATTAGTGTCCGGAGCGTTTTCATGGATCATCAAATTCCATAGATTTAGTTATCCTTGCGTTGTTGGTATTATTTTACTCATCTGTAGTACATGTGTCGGTTGGTGACTCGAAGTTATCTCTACTGTTGTCATTTGAAGTGCCTGTATTCCTGGCCCTAGTAGTAGTAATTTGATGTAGAGTCGATGTCGATGTACCCATAATGAGATGTAGGTCCAAGATGTTGTTGATACTTGGTTCGTGGGTAGTCAGTGTTACACAGGTAGGATTATATTCGAGGGTCGAGGTCAGTAATTATCCAATGTCAATGTCAAACCAATTGTCATCATGGAACTTGTAGCTAACAGGTGCTTGTCCGCGCCTTCTTTTCAATTTCTTTGTTCATTCTTTGAATTTGCGTTGTTGCAGAACTTGCTAATGACTCTTGTGTTGCTTGCTATTCCAGTGCTTCCTAATTTTATTCCTGTTTATAGTCTCAGCATCATAATGATACTAAACCGCCTAAACTCGCAGCGTGTGCTCGTTTACCATCGTTGTTTACGTATGCTTGGTGATACTTCAAGCAAGTATGGCATCCCCATTTCGACTGCCATCGCTGCTTTGTGTTCTGGCGAGTCAAGCGCTGCGGCGGCGGGAAACTCAGCGGGGTACCAAATAAAATATTTTTGCAGTAAATTGTACATATCCCGGTTAGCTCTTTCTCTTGCTTCTCCTGCTCCTTCATTCATGCTACCTAACTCTTTCAGTTTTGGCATTATACCACGTATTATACCATTATTTTGGCGGTAACATATAGAATTCTTAGCCTGGGTCGAAGGTCCGAGTCAACACACTCCGTTGTCAAGCGGACGGACACACTTTCTGGGTAAGAGTTCAGAAAAATATTTTTTTCTGTGTGAAACCCTTAAAATTCGGTAATTCTAAGAGCTGCACCACCCTCCTGAATATATTGGGGGTCATCACAAAAAATTCCAGAACAATTGGTTAATCAGGAGGATCAGGATAACGGAAGTGGTGAGGTCATGTTTTTACATGTATTTTCCCTATCTACGTTGTTATGAGAGTGTCCTTAACGTTAGATTTATTTTATAAATATTTTTACGCGACTATTAATTTTAGTTTGGAGGACCCGAAAAAGAAAAAGCTCTCAATAGCTTTAAGGTTGGGAGAGGAGTGAAGCATGCCCTGATTTTTTCCAAGGCGTGTGCTGGAAAAAGTTCATCATGGATGACTGGATGAACTGGTAAGAACCAGTTCATTCATTCAAACGAGTGGTGGGGTGACTTCCTGGATGGACAGGTACAATGCTGCCTGTGCCTACCTGTCCCCTTAATCCAATAAGGAAATCTCAGTCACGGCTTAGGGCCGTGCGCAAAATTGCATTCCAGCATTGCCCGGAAATTTTTGCCTTGACAGTTGAAGTTAGCAAAGTTTATACCAATTGAGGATATCTTGTCTTGTGATGACGATTCTATTTGCGCAGTTCGGCAAAACTGAACTATTATACACATTTTTTGTCCTACCTAATTTTGAGGTCAAATGCATTGTGCAATTCTGTGCATATCGATTACCCACTGCACTGCACTGCGGAAAAAGTTTCATATTTCTCATTGTATTTATCCTGGCACTAGCATGGACATGCAACATGCTATAAAAGACCCAACATTTGCGAATTATTTTGAACTTTTAGTGCTGCTTTGTCACTGGGTAGAAAAGTTTCGACCTAACTATGACCCAATCTTGGGCGCCATTTTAAGTCGTGAATTTTTACCTAAAACCAACTTTAACATGCAACCTATGTTAAAAAAAGTGCAAAAAAAAAATTTCCCTCCGGCGCGGGGACCGCGCTTACGCGCGCGGGCCGCGGGCATTAACAATTTTTGGCACCCTATTTTGTCCGGACATACCTCAACCCCCTCGGCCTATGGTAGCTGAACACGTATGCTCAGGGCATGCCAGGGCACCTGAAAAAGAAATATGGCGTACCAAGGTCCTAGGGGTCAGGTCATAGCATTCCCTTGTAAGTACGCATTGTGACCTTTAAATACAAGTACGCTTGCGTACTTAACTATTAAATACCTATTGCGTCATCAAAATCAGTACTATTCCATACTCCGACTTGACTGAATGTAAAAATATTTAAATGCGGTACGTACGCATTACGCATATTAAAATAGTTTTTACCGTGTATAATTCTGATTTTTGTGCTTTCCAATCGTCCCCAGTCCCTTCCTGGTTTCTAAAAAGCCCAGGCGAATGTATAAAGATAGATTTTCGGATTTACATTTACTCATTATCAGGCTACTCGTTATATTTTCCTTTCTATTCAATATTAATTTCCACAGATTTGGTTTATATTGATTTATTGTCTTGTATTCTGTTAGAGAGAGTCTAATATTAGTGCATTAAATATATTAGACATTCACCAGTATTCTGTCGTCTTATTTCTATTGTATTTTTCACTCGCCGTGAGCGTGAGTTTGGGAAGTCCGGTTGTTACATAAGGAAACAATAATGCTATTTACAACATACTTCGCCAGTTAAACGATGGATCAAATGAGACTGATTCTTAGTTCTTATTTAGTTTATGGAATGTTGCGCTTGAATATTAATAAAGAATCTTGAATCTTAAGCAGTAGAAGTTAGTGTGGATTCTTGCCCTAAACGCGTATTATTTCGTTTTCATTGGTAATTGTCGTAGTCAGCTAGTCATTGTTGTTTGATACACAACAGATACAGGCGCATTAGCAGCCGAGGTTCGATGTTTTAAATGGTGAAGAGGTTATTAAATTATTAATTTGTCTGAATAAGGAGACAAATTGAATACGCCGGGTTTATGTAATTCTGCATTATAATAAGAAGTAATATTTTTATGATATTGAAATACAATAAACGTACTAGTTGATTCAAGCAAACCATATTTATTCACCACTTATTTGATACTATTTAGAATAGGATC
>JAQIXO010001628.1:0-11751 GCA_034700305.1 Protaphorura armata | reverse complement strand
TTGCCGAATGAACTTTAATGTTGTGTCTGATATCATTTTGAATTTGTTCAATTCTTTCAAAGGTGAAGATTACTATGAAGTTCCCCAATTTAGTTGTATGCTCAAGAACTTTCTGAAATCGCATGTAACTACAGTGCAAACAAATAACATTGATAGTTATGGATGGCATATCCAAAATTGGAATTGAGAAAACTGATTTCACGATAAATGCCGGGTATATTTATCAGAAAATAAGATTGTTGTCAGAATTGTTGCACAATTATTTGATAGTTGTGTTCTTCATTCTGTTGCTTATCTCCCAGTTGTAACAGACTAAAAGTTATCAACGTTGCCCCATTAATAATTTATAGAGAATTTCTTGCTGCAATTCTAGTGCGAACGTCATCTTCAATGCCTCAACTTCAAGTTTAAACGCTTTACGGTTTTCAGATTCAGATTACGATTTTTCTTCTACTTTTCCTGGTAAAAATTTTACACGAGTGAGCCTGACTTCAAGATTTCTTTATTAACACATCAATCATTCGTAATCACTTCGTAGATTTTGGATCACCATTTATTAAAATTATTCCATGTAGGTGTTCTTAATAGATGGGTACCAGTCATTGAATTGTCGAATTAATTATTCATGTACAAAATTTAAATGTTGTCAACACGAGGAATACAGATTTATTTCTTTAGGCTTTCTTTAGTCATTTACAACTCGTCTTTACATTTCTCATCCGGTAGTATCACTTATGTATCTCGGGCATGCCTAGTAAAAATATTATACATTATGAAATCTTTGAGTAATACTACGTACACCTTAGTTGAGGGTCGTGACTCTCGTGACACCAACTTAATTAACTTACCAAATCCTGCAATGGGATTGTCAGTTGGGAGTGGGAGGATTGAATTACAATGCATGAACGTAGAGAAGCCGTTTCATTCTCCGTCAGGTCGGTCACATTAAAAAATTTCACATAATTTTTCAGGTCTAATAAAGTAAACAGTACATGTACATGCATATATGAGTTCCCAGACGACAATAAAATTCAAAATTAAGTTATGTGAGATTGATTGGATGGAGGTGTCTTACAGAAAGATGTGATTGTGTCATTATACTTCGCTGCCATTTTTTCCGCTAAGGTTTCTTGCATTTGGACGGGAATATAAGGATATGTTGCATTCACAATTTGTCTCATCTGTCCCTCGTCCGATCCAGTTACCGACTGTAACTCATCAATCGTCATGTATGATTTCTCCACCAGATAACATGAAAACTTGAGCTAAATTCATGAATAATTAAATGACAAAAATACTATTACTCACACAAATTAAGAAATCAACATTATGGTTTTAGAAATATGTAAGCTTAATTACTGAATTTAATAATATTTGCTTTTGAGTTGCATTTCCATAGAATTTGTTCAGGGTTGAATGAAGTGTCTCCTCACAATGGGTGTCATTAAAGAACGAGAATGGTGAGCCACCGCTACGAGGTAGAAATGGAATCGTATTGTTGACACAGCAGCTGGACCCACGGTGATAAGTCTCTTCTAAGCGTGAACATGTATCCCAAGACTGGGAAACAAAATGCACGGATTTTTAGGTTTTCAATGACGTCAGAATGGAATTTAAAAAATATATTTGTAACTCTATTCTAAACTACAATTATCCCTTACCTTCTCACTCATTACATTTTCTACCAAGAGAGCAGTTCCATTGTTACAGAACTATAAATAACCAGAATAAGAGTTTTTCAATATGAATTGATACCTGAAATCACAATGAGATTGATTGTAAAGACTCACTCCTTTTTCAATGTCATAATATTGAGCTCTTATTTTGTCAATACTGGAGTAGTCAGTCAATTTAATCTTTGATGTCAACCATGGATTTTCCTTGCCTTCAGTTTCCACTAGACTTTTTGTTAAATCAGTTATGGATTTTTTAATTTCCTCTGGATAAGATGCGGTGATGATTTCAGAAAATTCCAGGAAAGAAATAGTTTCGGCTCCATTATCTCTGTACTTTCCTAAAACACAGGTGTATACTCTCCACTGGAGAAAAAATTGGATTACATAAAGTTGAGAATTGTAATTTTGGTAAAAAATTGTTTTTTTGTTTAGTTTAGATAATAGGTACTTACAACGGCACTAATATAAGTTTCATCTCCTTTGCTACCAACATTAAAACAATTGACCCAGTTGTCAGTATTTTGGTTGATCCCACTGATAAGCGTTGTCCCATTGCAGTCTGTGACTCTAAACCACGAATCAACCACATGTTTTGATCTATCAATCATAAAATGTCCATGCCAAGAAGTATTGTTATGGTCATGCTGAAACTAGAAGAAAAAAATAATATATATAGTGAAATACTCTGATACGAGGATTTATGATTTTAATTTGATTCAATTAAACCTTTGCCAAAGTTACAGAGGTGCAAACCGTAACCAGGAGTCCCAACAGAACGGTACGAGCGTTTACGACGGTCATGGTGCCTCGAACGCTGAATAATCTCTGAATTCATTTGAGTCAATTACAACAGTATACCAATTAGTTTTCTGGATTTCAGACAGAAATTGTAATGTTAACTTTTGTTCGAAATGCCATGATGCACGCAAACTCATTAATACCACTAAAGTAATTGAAATGTGAGCAGTAATGATCAAATCTCATTTCGAATTGTCAGCGTTCTATTTGTATTAAAAAATACAAATCCCCGGTACTGCGTATTCAATTACGGATTACGGATGGTCACGATATCACGAAATATTCCAAAACCATTCAAAAACCCATCTCTATTGAAATTCTATGGGATGCCTTATCGTTTTGAATAATGTTTTTGTAATTATTGAATTTCTAAAGTAAAAGTGGACATCCAACAACACGAGCGGGCAATGAAATACCTCATGAAATGGCATTACTCTACTTTACCAACTTTACCCACCAATCCTTGACAATGGATAGATTGTACTGATTTTCGATTCATGCATTTCAGAATATTACAAAACAATTCGTGTAGGCTTGTATTGATTTGACGAGCTGATTTGAACATTTGTAATAAACGTTGACTAAAAATGAAGAACTTTGTTCATCCTAAAATAATATTGGATTTCGAAAATTAATACAACAGTATTTCCGAATGATGTCATTTGGAATTTTAAGTATATCTAATACCATTATCTCGACTCGGGTCCACCTTTTTTTTAAATGAAGTTCAAGGAACATTGGTTTTAGTTTTTCGAAAGTTTAGGAATCAAAACACTGTACATGTTTGCATATTTACAGCGCCGTGTCTACGAAGAAATTGCATTCATTATGGAAGTATTGAACAAGACGACTTTAGAAACATCCTGTGCCGGAACATTAGAAAATAAAATATAATTAATTGAAACAACTGCGTGAGTAATTTGACGTGCTCTGACGAGCATTTTTATTCAAATATTCAAGACCTTGGCTAGAATTAGAGAGGTGCAAGTCAGAAGTAGAAATTCTATCGAAGTTATTACGACTACGAGCGCTTGGCGTCATGGTGGTTAGAAGATTAATAGAATTTTAATTTTCAACACATTATGTATAGCCTAGAGTGGCTGTAGTCTGTGTAGTATTGGTTTCTGAGACTTCGTGTTAATTCTAGCATTGTGTGGGTAATAATTTTTATGGGATGTGACATGAAAACTAGTTGGTTTATAATCCTTTATCCCATATTTCTAAATTCACTTGTATAATTAGACCACATGAATATTGGTATTATAGCTGACAAATGATTATTGACGTATTACGACATGGGTTTAAAAATTCAAAACCATTTCAAATTTGATCCGCGCATTCGTAGCATGAATCGTTTCATTGATTGTCATACAAAAGCTATGTATTCTGTAGATTCTATTTCACCTTATAAATATTGCTTGCGATCCAAGTACAGACATTGACAGGTCTATTGCACATTTGAAGGTTATCAGATTACATGGGTCAAGAAGTTTTCCACAAATCAAATGCAACAAAAGTTGAAATTTAAAATTTATAATTACACATGCTATCATCATGCTAAGGCATCAGATTAAAAAAAAAGAAATTGATAAATGTAAATAACGACGAGTGTTCCACATAACTGACTGAGTTATTGGCTCATCGATTCAATAGTGGTGCTAAAACAACTATCTAATGTAAAAAAATAAAAGCGTTGAAGTATTTGAAGATTTTAGATAATTAGTTTGAAATTCGCCACAAGAAATCAGGAATCAATCAACAAGCACAATACTACAATCAATAATAAAATGTTATGTACTTTTTCCAGTTAATTGTTAACTCACAATCAATGCAGAACCACAGAAATTAAAAATTACTCTAGACAATTCCGCGTCCACTGGTTCTAAGCATATCTGAAATAGTAATAACAAGTCTGAAGCTGAATCTATCCCATGGTGAGACCAATGTCGTGTTCTTGGCTTGGGCACCCCTGAATTATTAGAATCAAAAGTAAAATTATTTAACAGATATTCTTCAGCAAAATTAAAATTAGCATAAAATTTGATTTAAACATAGGTTTTGAGTTGGTAGGAGAGTTTGTCGCTCCCTTTGGTCGAAAAATGAGGAATCAATTTATATACTTGTATGTTTGAATGCTTTGGGAATTACTCTAATAAAAAATCAAATCAAATGCCACACAGATTCCGATAAGCTGCAAGATGGAATGTCTTTCAAATCTCGTTGACCAGTTGGAAATTCACAGTGGGTACCCGAAGGCATTCATTCATACAATGAGATATCGCAATGACATCAAGGCCTGACGCCTGACTTCTCAGATTTTTGACCACACATTTATTTTGTATTATTAATTATTACGTGTAGCTGTTCTTAATGGATAGGTACGAGTCATTGAATTGAATTCGAATTAATTATTCATGTACAGAATCTGAATGACGCCAACGAATACAGTAAGTCAGATTTATTTATTTCGACATTCTTGAAGTAACACTATTTATTAGGATAGAAGGTACATTCCGTTAGTATCATTTATGTAGGTCGGGCATGCCTGAAATATTAAATTTAAAAATATACATTACAAAATCTGTGAGTAACGCTACAGAGATACTTCAAAAAGTAGGAATGTGTTATACTTAATTAACTTACCAAATTATGCAGTGGGATTATCGCTTGGAAATATTGAATTACAAGGCATGAACGTAGAGAAGCCGTCTCAGACTCCGTCAGGTCTGTCACATTAAAATATCTCACATATCCTTTGAGGTCTAGTGAGGTAAACAATGCAATATGAGTTCCCAGACGACAATCAAATTCAAATTGGATGGAGAGGTGTCTTACATTGAGATGCGATTGTTTCATTATACTTAGCTACCATTCTTTCCGCTAAGGTTTCTTGCATTTGAACCGGAATATAAGGATATGTTGCGTTTACAATTTGTCTCATCTGTCCCTCGTCCGATCCTGTTACCGACTGTACCTCATCAATCGTCATGTATGATTTCTCCACCAGATAACATGAAAACTTGCACTAAATTCGTTTAGAATTAAATCACTCCACAAATTATGAAATCACAACATGTGGTTTTAAAAATATGTAAGCTTCATTACCGTGTTTAATATTATTTGCTTTTTAGTTTCAGTTCCATAGAATTTGTTCAGGGTTGAATGAAGTGTCTCCTCACAATGGGTGTCATTAAAGAACAGGAATGGTGAGCCACCGCCATGTGCAAAGGGAATCGTATTGTTGACGCAGCAGGCGGACCCACGGTGAAATATCTCTTCTCTTGGAGAACATGTATCCCAAGACTGGGAAACCAAATATACTAATTCTTAGATTTTAAATGATGTCATTGTTCGTAATTGCATTTAAAATAGAATTATAGAAAAAAAAATTATGTTCGTGAGTGTATTGTTATCTATTACCTTCTCACTCATTGCATTTTCTACCAAGAATTCTGTTCCATTCTCACAATACTATAAATAATCAGAGTCACAATTTTTTGGTGAGAATTAATGTCAAGAAACAAATGAGATTGAAAAGACTCACCCCTTTTTCAATATCGTAATATTGAGCTCTAATTTTGTCGAGACTGGAATAATCAGTCAATTTGATTTTTGATGTCAACCATTCATGTTCTTTGCCATACGTTTCGCCTAAACTTTTTACTAAATCATTTATAGACTTCTTAATTTCATCAGGATAAGATGTGGTGATGATTTCAGAAAATTCAAGTAGAGATATTGTTTTCTCTCCATCGCCTTTGATTTTGGTTAGGACACAAGTGTAAACTCTCCACTGCAAAAATTAGGTTTTAATTAATTCAATTGAATTGGTTGCTCTTAAAAAAATTTAGTACCATTTTCTTCAAGGACTAGTAAATGTACAGATGAGATCCTTGTAACTAAAATGAATAAAAAAATATTTGCTTACAGAAGCACTAGTCAAAGTCTCATCTCCTTTGCTTTCGACGTTTAAACAATCAACCCAGTAGTCAGAATTTAAATAAATGCCACTGGAAATAAAGGATACGTTGCAATACACGGCTGCTCCATATATTCCGTGAAAGTCAAAAGTCCCAGTTGAAGCGAAGTCATTCGAATCATCCTGTATTGGAACAATTTGAAACGAAAATTTAAAAAATAATTTTATGTATAATGACGTGCCTAGCATATCTTCATTGAAATTTACAAGACCTTGGCCTGAATTATAGAGATGCAAGTCAGGAGCAGAAATTGAATCGAAATATTGCGAATACGTCCAATTGGCGTCATGTTGGTTAGAAGACTAATAGAATTGTAATTTTAATACATTATGTTCTCTAGAAAATGCTAGTGTATTCAGCAAGTTCGTGTCTACTGTGTCATTGCGTGTCTAAAAATTGAATAGGATGTTATATGAAAATTATTAATTGGACCACTCGGTTTATAATCATTTATCCCAGATTTCCAAAAGCAGTACATTAGTACACAAGTAGTAATTAGACTAGCAGAATTTTAGTATAGTACTATAGATCTTGAACAATTGATATTCTATTAGGCTTCATTCCAAAATTTGAATATAATGCAATTAGTGTGCAATTCATTCTTCGAGTTTGAATGCTATCGTATCAAGAGTTAAAAAATTCCAAATCACATTTTTTTGCAATTTTCGTAGCATGGTTCGTTTCATCGATTCCTTTGTAAAGACTTTGCTATGAGCTATCAGATTACAAAGATCACGTTAGAAGATAAATAAAATTTTAATTTCAATACATTATATTATAGTCTGGTCTGTGTAGTACTGGTTTCTGAGAATTCCTGTTAATTCCACCATTGTGTGGGAAATACTTTTATAGTAAGTGGCATGTTGAAAAAACTAGTTGGTTTATAATCATGTATCCCATATTCCAAAATTCACTTAGGTGAATATTATAGTGGGCAATTGATTATAATATTGGGCTTCAATCCATTTCATTATAATCCAATTAGTTAATATTCATTTTTGAAGCTTGAATGCTAGCGTATTTCGATATCATGGGTTTAAAATTTCTAAACCATTTTTTTGTTGCACGCATTCGTTAGCATAAATCGTTTTATTAGCTTCATACAAAAACCATGCATTATGTAGATTCTATTTCACGTATAAATATTGCATGCGATCCAAGTACAGACATGTGAGGTCTATTGTACATTTGAAAGATATCAGATTACCAAGAAGATTTCACGTGATGGGTGTTATAGGAGGTCTTGTTACTGGGTTGCTTCCAAGAAAAGTCATTTTTTTCATTTTGAATGGGATGATAAGGTTGCTCCAGCAACTCGGCAAAAATTGAATCATTCAACCCTTCAACATATGACGGACGGGTCGAAATTTTAAATGGGAAATTAACATTGGGGAAAAATTGCCAAACCTTATGAGAATTCGTAGTGTATTTTCCCCAGCCTGAAAAATCTTGTTTAATTTTGAAGTAAACAAGTTACAAGACCTCCTATAACAACAAACAAGTTCAAACAACTAACTACGTGGAATCTTCTTGCAGATTACATGGGTCACAAAATTTTCCGCACATTAAATGCAACAAAAGATGACATTAAGAATTTAAGGGCTGAAAAGAATTCTGGGCACTTCTTATTAACGATAAATTTATTAGAAACGGAGAATATTGACTTTTGTGTAATTGTTGAGACATGGTTAAATGAAGATCACCTCTTACCTCTTACCAATCGTACCTGGGTTTAATGTGTTCCGTGCTGATAGAAAGGGGAAGTCTAGATGTGGTGATGTAATGCTGTTGACTCGAGAATTCGTCAATTGTTCAGTTGTGTTGAAAACAGACTATGCCGGTTCTGTTAATGATCGGACTAAATTTTTACTAAAAATGCAGAATAGGCTCTATCCGTCCTGTAGGCTCCTGTTTTATTGCGTGTATATGCAAACCTGCCTGAAAGGAAGAATCCTACTGAAATTGAAAGACGATTAAAATGATATTAGAGAAATGTATTGGTGCTAGGTGTATATTCACCGGTGACTTCAATCTTGATCTCCTTAACCCGTGTTCTAACACTGAAAAGTTTTGTAACATTCTGGAGAGAAATGGGTTCTCTCAGTTAGTACAGCAACCGACAAGAGGAAATGCTCTTTTGGATCACGTGAGGGTGTCTGGAATGTTTGTGAGCAATGTAGTGGTGCTGGAGAGTTTGATTTCGGATCACAAACCGGTTAAGTTTCTCCTTGATTGTGAGAAACCCAAACCTATTAAAATATTACTGTCCTGACTGCTATTTTCGGGTGACCGTAATGAACTGATTTGTAGCGTTAACACTCAATTCCACTGGGACCCTGAATGTTGTAACCTACCTCGGAGGAGTTTGTCGCTCACTTTGATCAAATGAGAAATGAGCTTACTAAATCGTACAAGAACCGGACACTATATGGGAAATTTTGAATCCAATCACAGTAATTTAAAAAGACTTTCATTTTTTCTAGTGATTTACGCGAGAGAACCTACATGACATGACTTCTCCGATTCTTGACCACACATTTATTTTGTATTATTAATTATTCCGTGTAGCTGTTCTTAATGGGTAGGTACCAGTCATTGAATTGAATTAATTATTCATGTACACAATCTGAAAGACGCCAACAAGGGAATACAGCAAGTCAGATTTATTCATTCGTACATTTTTGAAGTAAGCCTATTTATTAGGTTAGAAGGTACATGGTTCCGTTAGCGTCACTTATGTATGTCGGACATGCCTGAAATATTAAAATATTATATTTTACAAAATCTGTGAGTAATGCTACAGTGATATTTAAAAAAGTAGGATTGTGTTATACTTACGATTAGTTTTACTTATAATTAACTTACCAAATTATACAGTGGAATTGTCGCTTGGAAATATTGAATTACAAGGCATGAACGTAAAGAAGCCGTCTCAGACTCCGTCAGGTCGGTCACATTAAAATATCTCACATATCCTTTGAGGTCTAGTGAGGTAAACAATGCAATATGAGTTCCCAGACGATAATAAAATTCAAAATTGGTTAGATTGATTGGATGGAGAGGTGTCTTACATTGAGATGCGATTGTTTCATTATACTTTGCTGCCATTCTTTCCGCTAAGGTTTCTTGCATTTGGACGGGAATATAAGGATATGTTGCGTTTACAATTTGTCTCATCTGTCCCTCGTTCGATCCTGTCACCGCCTGTACCTCATCAATCGTCATGTATGATTTCTCCACCAGATAACATGAAAACTTGCACTAAATTCGTTTAGAATGAAATCACTCCACAAATTATGAAATCACAACATGTGGTTTTAAAAATATGTACGCTTCATTACCGTGTTTAATATTATTTGCTTTTTAGTTGCATTTCCATAGAATTTGTTCAGGGTTGAATGAAGTGTCTCCTCACAATGGGTGTCATTAAAGAACAGGAATGGTGAGCCACCGCCATGAAATTGTGCAAAGGGAATTGTATTGTTGACACAACAGCCAGACCCACGGTGAGACATTTCTTCTCTTGGAGAACATGTATCCCAAGACTGGAAAAGAAATATACGAATTCTTAGATTTTCAATGAGGTCATTGTTCGTAATTGCAATCAAAATGGAATTATGAAAAAAAAAATTAAAAATATGTTGGTTTTATCATTGTAAATTACTATCATTACCTTCTCACTCATTGCATTTTCTGCCAAGAATTCTGTTCCATTCTCACAATACTATAAAGAACCAGAGTCACAATTTTTGGTGAGAATTAATGTCAAGAAACAAATGAGATTGAAAAGACTCACCCCTTTTTCAATGTCATAATATTGAGCTCTTATCTTATCAATACTGGAGTAGTCAGTCAATTTAATTTTTGATGTCAACCATGGATGTTCCTTGCCTTGAGTTTCCGCTAGACTTTTTGTTAAATCAGTTATGGATTTCATAATTTCCTCTGGATAAGATGCGGTGATGATTTCAGAAAATTCCAGGAAAGATATAGTTTCGGCTCCATCATCTCTGTACTTTCCTAAAACACAGGTGTAAACTCTCCACTGGAGAAAAAATTGGAGTACATAAATTTGAGAATTGTAATTTTTGTGTAAAATTGTTTCTTTGCTTAGTTTAGAATTAGTACTTACAACCGCATTAATATAAGTTTCATCTCCCCTGCTTTCAACGTTAAAACAATCGACCCAGTTGTCAGGATTTTGGTTGATCCCACTGATGAGCATTGTCCCATTGCAGCGTGTGAATCTGCCTCCAAAAAACATCGAACTAACCATATGTTTGGAGTTAAACCTATTCCATTGATGTCCACGCCAAGAAGTATTGTTATGATTATGCTGAAACTGGAAGAAAAAAATATTATATACATGAAATATTCTGATCTGCTTAATTATGATTTTGATTTAGTACAGTTAGACCTTTGCCAAAGCCACGGTGGTGCAAACCATGAGCAGGAGTCCCAGCAGAAGGGTACGAGCGTTTAAGACGGTCATGGTGCTTTGAACGCTGAATAATCTCTGAATTCGTTTGAGTCAATTACAACAGTATATCAATTGGGTTTCTGGATTTCAGACGGAAATTGTAATGTTATTTTTTGTTCAAAATGCAATGATGCACGCAAACTCATTAATACCACTAAAGTAATTGAAATGTGAGCAGTAATGATCAAATCTCGTTTCGAATTGTCAGCGATTTATTTGTATTAAATAATACAAATACCTGGTAGTGCGCATCAAATTACGGACTACAGATGGTCACGATATCACAAAATAATTCAAACCATTCAAAACCTCATTTCTATTGAAATTCTATGCATAGATATTCGTTCTCATTTTGGATAATGTTTTTGTAATTATTGAAATTCTAGAGTAAAATTGGACATCCAACAACACGAGCGGGCAATTAAATAACTCATGCAATGGCATTACCCTACTTTACCAACTTTACCTACCAATCCTTGACAATGGATAGATTGTACTGATTTTCGATTCATGCATTTCAGAATATTACGTGTAGGCTTGTGTAGTTGTGACGAGCTGATTTGAAAATTTGTAATAAACCTTTACTAAAAATGAAGAACTTTGTTCATCCAAAAATAATCTTGGGTTTCGAAAATTAATACTAGAGTGTTTCCGCATGATGTCATAAATTTTGGATTTTTAAGTATTTCTAATACTATTTACTCGAGTCGGATGCAGTTTTTTTTAAAATAAAGTTCAATGGATGTGTATGTATGTTCTTGAGAGTCAGTCAAGGAGGTATGATAAGGTATTAAGGAATCGACTCGCTGCCTTTAAC
>JAQIXO010001627.1:0-11756 GCA_034700305.1 Protaphorura armata | reverse complement strand
AGGTGTCCGTGATTTGCATACCAATTGAGTGATTGGGTAATTCAAACAGAGGATATGCATTTAATATGCAACCTTGACGCACAGTGCGCAGCGCAGTGCCCCGACTTGAAAATGATTTTTCTTCGGCTTTCTCAAATTGATAGATTCAAGGTTTCACTGGCTCATTTTTCTAATTCATTTTTTTTAAATAGATTCACTCACATACTCACATAAGTACGGGTTAGAAGCTAAAAATTCATTGTCAAGTTTCTGAATGAAATGGATTTTGTATCACGCGTATTCGACAACAGGTAAATTGTTTGAACTTGAACTTGGACTGCATGTTTTTATGAAATATCAATTGAATCTTTTGGCAAAGGATCAAATCTGCAGAGTGCAAGTACAGGTTCAACCAAATTCCAACTGTCACCACAGGGATGTCATAAAAAAATCCCCAGAATTATGAAGAAACTTTTCATACGCTTTCTTGGAATGAATACTTGGGAATAAACTAGGCATGGACATGGACTTTGGTCACTTAAATAACTTATGATGCATTCTAAATTAAATTGTACCCCTTTTCGTGAGCTAAAAGTGAAGATTTAAATGTGAAGTCAATAATTGTGATTGATACAAAATTCTGAATTGCAAACATGTCCGTCGAATTATATTTAAAATTATTGTTCATACAACTAATAGTTACTCTACAGTTATTGTTTTCTTGGAAGTTAATTTTCAAAACAAGGAATGCAACATGTTACCCTATATTTGAGGTTAAACGGAATTATTAAAGATAAGTGATTACAAGTTGTCCTGTCCGAAACCGGTAGACCATGTACAGCAAAGGATTTGCCGGAGACTTGTAAAAAAATTGCAATACCTGAAAATGCATAACAACATTGAACGCCACCAATTTCAATACTCTGAAATTGACAAAAAATCTGATCCGTGCTATAAGCCAATCATTATCCGCAGAAGCACTAAACATGTGAATCCTCTATTTTGATTGAATGACAATTTGTGTGCAAATCAGAAACATTTTTCTTTCTCTGGTCGATACAATGCAGCGACATTAGTCATTTTAACCAGCCGTTTACATTGATCGCTCTAAACTAGTCCTTCCCGATATTGCTATTTTAATATTCTGAAAATCATGTATTGTTAAGTTTCACAGGTAAATTCGGTAAACAATACGAATAAAATAAATTGCAAGTTCAGAATTGATTTAATAATTAAAAAAATTTAAAATCAGAAATGAAGTAATTCTATTTTATCCGCGACTTATCAGAAAATATCAGGCACAGTCCATAAATTGTAACTTTAAACATTATGTTCGAAAATTGATGTATTTGAGATAAACAATCCTACGAATGATACTTTTATTTCTCGAGTTAGATATACTCAGTAATCGTAAGCAACAAATCGAGCCACAAACCATTCTACATGGAATTACCGCTGAATTACACTTCTTCCTTTCTCAAATTAAATATTCTTTTGTCAAGCTGGCACGGAATGCTAGAATAATTTTTGCTACACTTTTCTGAATTCTTCCGGATATTGGCAGATCACAACAACCTGTTATATTTCTTATTTTTCTGTCATTTCTTTTAAATTCCTCAACACCACTCAACTTGTATAAACAATTTACTGCACAAAATGCATAATACACTATGATAAATATTTTACATCTTTATTGGTTGTGTATTACAGCCCAGATTAACGAGAATAATGTGAGCCCAGAACAACGAGCTTACAATTAGAATTTGGCATATTTTAACTCCTAAACATCTATAATCTAAACAAACATGGTTTAGGCAAAATCTATTAGTTTGTCATGAATCGGCATTTTACCATTTTTATATTAAATTATTCTGGATGAAATTAACTCTAGTTGGTTTAAAATAATTATTCATTGGCCTGTCGTTAAAGATCAATGCGACCGAAAGCTAATCCCAGCCATTCCCGTCCTTTCGAATCACAGCGTGAATATGTAAGAAACAATGTTTTCGTGTTGTGTTTGAGAGAAAACGTTTCGTGTTATCTGAATATCAATAGTTTCTAGTCTAAGCAGAAAACGGATGCGAATTTAAGGAATCCACAACTAATTTTAATCTTGTCTAATACGGGGTAGTTCGTGGTTCTCACTTCGAATCTCCTGAATAAGTCTACGGAAATTACATTGACAAATTACAACATAGGTCTCCCCAACAGTCTCTGCTAGAAACCATGCAAGTGTGAACTAATAATAGTATCAAATTGTGCTGAAATTATTGATATTATATGAATGGATTTGTAGCGAGTAAACTTTTTTATTTTATTTTGAAGTATTCGAATTCTTCTCATTAGATCATGTGTCCACGTAGGTGTGTGAGGTGATATGATGTGCACACTTGCATTGCATTGTGTTGAATATTCGTTAGAATTATAATTCGCTGGATTTATGTGAATTGTCTGTGTCATGTTCACAAATCAGTCTTATCAAAATTTTATGCAGAGTTTCCGTATGAATGCATTTCGTATCACATTCCTGTAACCAGACAAATTCTTTGAACTTGAACTTGGACCACATGTTCTTTTATTAGATCAATTGAATCTTTTGTCAAAATAGAAATTTGAATGAATATCTGCAGAATACACTTTCAAGTTCAAACAATTTGTGTCTATGTTGTGGCATGGGAAGGTGATAAAAAATCTAAGATTTACGAACGAGATATGGAATGGTTAGAGAACTATACCCAAAATACACAATTCTTATTCGTACAAAATTATTACATGTAAATTTTTTTGCCGAATTTGTTTTAAAATCGTTGCTACATTAGTTACATTCCAAAGTTCTGAATATCTGTGAATTGTAGAGAGTACTCAACTTTTCAAAACAGACAATCTGCCAAGGATTGTAAATGATTTTTCAATTAACAGTAGTTGTGGTAATTATTAACCACCCTGTAGAGTGTAGAGCGACCACGTGATATGGCATTTGTCCACCAATTTTAGTAAAATTTACTAAAAAGCCCAACTACGCCGATGAATTTTTTAATTCCATCGATTCAATTTTTACACAAATCAAGATGACTTGTCCTTGTCGATGCGATGGAACAGCCCATTCAGCTTTTAAACATTAATTACATATTTGAATGATAATTTTAAAAGTTATTCAAATTTTAAATTGAGCAAAATTCAAGTTTCAATCATATCACAATTTCACAATGCCACAAGTTCTACTGTACTTATTAAACTTGATTTAATAATACCACTCACTCAAATGTCAACCTCCGAAAAATGTTTGACATTCAAGAAGGATATCATTTTTTATGTATCACATGCTATTATGTGTCGATAGTGTGGAAAAGTTCAGGTGCGAAGTACACCTAATTTTAAGTGAAAGAAAAAGTGACAGACCATCGTTCAGTCCAATGCGATTTTTTAACTAACTAATCTATGAATCATCACCCAAAGTTTTATTTACAGATTAAATGAATGTCTTGAATAAAAAAGTTAAGATGTCCAGCTAGCTTGACAGTTAAATATTTGTTTAATAAATCCGAGAATAATGAAAACATTTGTACGGGTTGGACTTAATGTTGAATACAGAATTTTGTAAATGTGAAGTAAAAGAAAAATAACGCAGTTCGTGTCACGTGATTTTTACAAGGTTGTTCATAACAACTACTACAAAATCTCTTCCTGTCTCGAATTGAAACATCATTTTGATTTATAGGCGTATGTTTAAAAAATCATTATTTCTCAGTTTGACTTAAAAAATACGTTTACATTCCAAGTTTTGAAAAATAATTTTACCTCTCAGATGTGGAAGAATTTTGCACATGTGAAAAAAGAATATTCTTCCTAAACAACTAATCTGACCAAACAAATATTATTATATGAACAATACTTTTAAAACGAATTCGACGCATATGTTTTCAAGTAAAATTTCTGAATCAATTACAATTTTGTATTATGGGTTAAGTTCTATTCTTACCATTTCGCTCGCACGTATATACTGCGTTCACTTCATTCTAGAAATGTCTACCATTCAACCATAAAATAAGAGTAAAAAACTTACGAACCACGTCGTATTGTTCACAGAACAATTTTCCATGTCTTCTTTTACGTTACGAGGTTAGATATTTTATTCTGAGACTCTTTAATGAAAATCACAAAGAATCAAAGAATTTCTCCTCGAGTCACTGAATGAGTTTGTATTATTGGAATCAGTGCAACACTCTACACCCACACAAACAGCCTATTGGCTGTTTTTCGTTCTCATTATAAAAACTGCAAGAATAACATAGGATTCTCGGAGTTCGAGTTCCTTTACTGAAGCAGACAAAGAAGAATTGACATACTTTGACTAATCACGTAAATTTTATAGAAATCTTAGTCAGGGTAACAAAAACAATCTCCAAGGTTTCAAAAATTAAATAATAACTTCAAAGAAATTGTTGATGATTTTACTGTGAAGTGAAGTTGATTCTTCGATTGGAATAATGTCATGAATATAATTTCTGAGAAATCATTATTTTACTATTTCATGGCGAACATCAATACATTACATTACAATACATTATGGTCATTTTGGACAAGACGTAAGTCTCTGATAGGTGTAATAAAATTAAAAATCTAGAGTTTAATGGCTCGAGGGTTTTTACATCATGCTGACACGAAATTATGCCTTTTCCTTAAAATATTCATGGATATCTTCGGGACAGGTCCAAACTTTCTAACCACCCAAGTCTTTGCATTTGGATTTGAAACTTTTGAAGAGTATGTGAGTAGGATACTAACTCAAAATTCCTTATCTATAAAATCACTGGATCACTTTTAGTGGTAGGATTAGTACAAATTTTTAATATACGTAATTTCATGGAATTGGTCGACCCTCCGCTACGTGCGTGAAATTTTTCGTGAGCCGCCCGCCACACGAAATTTAAAATGAGAAGTAAAATATGGTAAGTCACTTTACAGTAGCGCTTCAGCTGAGACCTTTTCGATTTGCTACTAACAATAAGAGTGTATACACTAGACAGTTTTCCTACATTTTCTGTAGGGGAAAAATCGAATCTATTTTATTAATTCTTTTTCTTATAAAATGTAAAATTCGAGGCACATACAGTAGAGTATGTGCGGGTGACTTAACAGGGAAGATTACCTCTTGATAATAGCCGAAACGGCTTAAACATTCATAACTAACAATACCTTGGCTATTTAACATACTTTCTTTCATACCCAGTCCTACAATTCAAACTTCGAATTTTTGTAAAATTTTGAAATTCTAATCGGTCGAATACACTCGAAGGGTATTTCGGTACTAACCCTCGTTCAAGTATGTTAAACAGTGTATTTTTAGGGAATTTTGACGATTTCGGCTCATCCATTGACCAAGCATCCGTCTTAATAGACAAATTTTCCCCATGCTCTCCTGCAGTCTGTATGCTATGTGGTCTGATAGGTTTTGATTGGCTCAGGCCGTCTCACGTGCTGGTCTGATAGGTTTTGATTGGCTCAGGCCATCGCACGTGCCGTCTCACGTGTGAAAAAACCGGACCGCGAGAATGAATGAGTTGCTCTTTCTCTCTAAGGGGTGTGTACCACTCACTCGATGGTTTTTTTCTGCGGCTCATCGTTACGCCATTCGTATCAACTAGTACTGACTTTGTGTTTTGGATTTTCTGAAAAAAGTAAGAAGGGTGGTCCTTTGGTCACTTCGAAAATCACATGTTGTGGGCCATAAGGATTTTCGATTTTGAAAAGTCGAAAATCTCAATTAATTTTTTTTGACCCCCCTGGGGTCCGCCAGGAAAAATAAAAAAACACTTGCTCCAGAAATTTTTTTTGGACGAAATCGGTGTGTTGCACGTTCCGGCCTCCCCTCGTGAGAACGAGGCATTCCAGCTTTCTACAAATATGTACTTTATAGTTAAAATCAATCATGTCGCCATTTGGCACTAAAAAAACTAAACAACACTAAAAATTCCTTAGTCGACCCAGTCAATTTGAAGTTCGTAGAACGCCTTCCTCTGTTCATAAGAGTACACTTGAATTGAATTGAAGAGATTAATTTTATATGACCAGGGTCCATTCAAAGTATAAGAGTACACTTTTACCCTAAAAGGGTACTCTTAAAAGGGAGAGTAGAAAAGCGAGTTGAATCCATCCTAAAAGTTTTAGGATGAATTCAATTCGCTTTTCTACTCTCCGGAATTCGGGAATTATCTTGGACATTTTTATAACACACACGAGTTAGAGGACATTCACTAGTTTATAAATTCTGCTTCATCACTAAAGAAATCATTTCTAGGTTTGCTCACACTGTCCTTCATTGATTGACGACACGACGCACGACACGACAATTCTCGTTTGGTCAAATAACTATCATTGTAGGGGTTATTGTGGCGGTGGCCTATGATTTTACATGAAGCACCCTATTAGGACTGTTCGGTCTGCCTCCAATAATGAATTCCTACGCTATTTATTTCTATACCGTAAGAGTAATCACGCGGATTCTAGTGGTTTTTGTAGAAAACCATATTTCACGTAGGGACAAGGATATCTGCCCCTGAATAATACAAAATTAATTCTAAGGTTGAAGCTAGTCTCTGCTTAAAACGTAAACTATAGAGCTATAGAAAGTCAATATCGAATACATTTAAGAAAAATGTGCTTAAGCTAACCTCAAAAACACGCTTTTGGTTGCATAGGCATAAAGAAGTTCTACAGAATTTTAATAATTAACAACGCACGAAAGCATGACAAGAAATTGTTTTGAGAATCCGGAATTGAAAACTGTAGAATACTATTACTGTTTGCTTGAATTTTAGTTTAAATCATATTCGGTGGATTAGTTTGCAACAACATATCACTTGAATTGACGACAGTTTTTCAGCATAACTCGCATTAATTCTCGAAATTGTAAAAATGAAAATCTTTTCAAAAACAAACACTCAACTTCCGACCTTTCGTTTCATAGTTCAGACCGCGTTCACGTTCGTATTTATAGCACATCCGAAAGTAGACAACATAGCGCGATGGCCGTCCGAGCCGAGCCGAGTCAACTGTATGTAAAGTGTTTGTGATTTGTATACACACGCGAAGTGTACGTACCTATGTCCATGATAATATACTAGTTGACATAATTTGATACCTTTGATTCATTAGGGCATTGATGTTGAGTTTTTGTCAATCAATTTTAGTCGTTAGTCGTTTACAGCATGGGAAGATAAAATATATTGTTCTTGCTACTTTCCATGTTCAAAATAAATAAAAAAAAACAATCCAATTTACTTTCTCCGATCTGATCAATTTCCAGATTCAGCTTTGTGATTTGTATTTCCATAAATAAATAATTGGACGCGCTGCACTCGGCACTTGTCGTCTTCCAACAAAGAATGTTGTAACAGGTTTCACGTGACCTTTCCAAGGTTGTTTAACAAATAACGCCAAAATACATCTGAACTCATTTGTTCAATTTTCGAAACCTTTTACGAAAATCACAAAGGAGCAAGGAATTCTATCGAAGTAGCTGGAGGTATAATTGGGGTTTGTATTATTAGAGTTTTGCATTGAACACTCACTCCCACTCGAACTAATGCAACTGTCTATTGAAGCTGAATGAATAAATTGTTCTTAGAATTTTTCCTAGGAAAAAATTTCTCGAAATTAGTAGTAATTAATGTAATCATTGACGATTTTCGAGTACGGTAACAGTTTCTAGGTTTAGGAATTATTTATCGGTAGAATTGACTTGACTTGATGAAGAAATCATTATTTCCATCGTCCTCATTTTTATGGTTACTATCAAGGATAAATAGATTAGGATTAAAGTGAGGATACTTGGACAAAATAATATCATGTAATTTTGATGATATGCGTTCTCGTGCCTTAAATCGAGAAAAACCCGTAGAGATTCAGTTCACGTGTTTCAATCGACTCCTCTCTCCCTACTTGTTTTAGCTGTGCTTTTTCACTCAGCTACTGCACACGCAAACCCCATTTCCAGTTTTCGAACTATAAATTGACTTAATTATTACTAATTCTACTAAATATACTTTAAAATCTAGAGTCAGTAATTATTTGTGTGAACAAAATGAGCGAGTTGTTGTAGGACGCGGCTCTGAATCTCCACAACGTACGTCACGACGCCACGTGTCTCCACCCATTCCTCCCTTCGTGAATTTTCGAGTCAACTCATTTGGGAAGTACCATACCTAAGCTACTATCTATTTATCCTTGGGTACTATAATAATCTATTTATTTGGACATGCGTGCTCTCCCAATATAATATTAGTATATAATTCATATTGTCCATTTACTTTCACTTCTAATAAAAGATCTAATGAAAAATTATCACAATAAGGTCAAACATAACATTCTTAAAGTGGAGTGGATTCCAGAAATCTATCCTGGATGGAATGCAGTCTGGAAATATCTGTCCCAATTTCTCCTCGCATACGGAATATTGAATTATTCTGTGGATCATCCCATTCGGTAATTCGTGCTTTGACGATTGTACGCTGTGGCCGTGATGGAACCGGGCTATTAATTCCCTCAAAATCCATAAAACATGTTCATTTTACTCCGGCTGCAGTAAAATTACACGAAATCACCAGGACACTGTGCGCTGCTGGATTTCCTTCATGCACCCATTTTGGGGAAACCTATTCAGAATTGAATTGTTCACTCAAGAGGGAGAATAATAAATCATCTTCCGCCTTTCCCTTTTCACCTTGAGTTTTCTTTCTTGTTGGTTTGCAATTGAGACTCCTGCAATAAATGTTCACATGTAAATGACAAATCAGCGAATCTGTCTGTACGCCGGAAACTCCTGTTTTGACGTCCATTACGGATTATATATTAATCTTATTAATTCAGCTGCAAACGAGGAAGCAAAGGAAAAAAATCAAACATTTTTTTACTTTATGAAAGTTCGCATCTTCGCACGTAACCAGCGAGTCTGAATCTAATGAAAGAAAGCTCATTGTTCTTTGTCTTGAACCCTCGCTCTAACTCTACCCATCCTTCTCTTTTATTTGTGCAGAGTGTAAAAAAATTTGAGGGAAGCGTTCGCATCCTCATCCGCATCTTCTTCAGAACATTGAGAATTAAAACCCTATTGTACACTTTTGACGAATTAATCCGCACTCCCTCCAGCTTACTTCGAAGCTCCTTAGAATAGAAGAAACCGAAACTTATTAGAAAAAGAAAACGATGAGAAGAACTTGTCCATTCTTGACTGACATTACTTTCAGAAAGTCCTTAGAGCCGGTGCGCGGTGCGGTTCTTCATTGTAGTTTTACCATACTGCTAAGATATAATTTATCACGCGAAATATGGAGAAACCCAACCAACAACATTGCTTACGATTCTCTTATGTCAATTGTACTTTTATTTTTATATTTTTTGTAAGATTAATTGCCGTGCAAAATTTAAAATTTTGAGTCAAATAAATTAATTTTGCAACGTAGTTATGAATGACACGTTGGAGACATACAGACTTATTATTTCCACGGAAGTAACCGAATCTAATCAGCACAATCAGCAGAGTCCAGTTTGCAAGTTAAACAATTATTCACTAGTTTTCAACGTTCCAGTCCCAGAGCGTATCCGTAATCGCAAATAATGTTTCCACTGGCGAATGAATGTGAGTGCGAAATACTGTATTTGGAGTTATGTATACTATTTCCTTGTGGGTTACAGGGAATGCCATTCACCTGATCTTGTATCTCATCATTATGTCTCATCCCCTCCTACGGAAGATCAATCTGGACCAAGAAAGATTTGAAAGGGTGTCAGATAACATTAGTATGGCTAGTAGAGAGAAAAATCATCATTTATTCGATGAAAATCACTGTCACAACAATTGTGATAGCCTTTCGACTCAGTATACAACTTAAGTATTACAACATGATTCGTAGTTTTACCTATAGTCAGAATTTAAGACAAAAAAAACACATACATACATGTACATATTATCGCTTGATGTTTGCTATAATGTTTTAACTAATGTTTGTATTTCATTTGTTTTATTTATAAAATTATTGCTGAGATATAAACTAAAATGTAATTGAAGTACATGGATTCTCTTGTCTTGTCAGATGGGATCAGAATATTTTTTACGGTGCGATTTTCTTCTACCGCAGTGTCATTTGGAAAAGACCAGCAGAAAGTGAATTTTATAAAATAATTACAATGCTACCCAAGCATTACACGAGTTATAAAAGTCAACCAATGTATTACGCACATTATTGCAAAGTTGTACACCAAATATAACTTAAAAATATAATTCAAATAATGCAATTATTCTGAGCAGTTCAGACTTTTACGTCACATTAAGTAAAAGTCACGTTGTGTCGCGAATCGGGTATTTGTGTACAGCAAAGACGACTTCGACTTGCTTTGGTTTCAATTATGAATTATTCTTGACTCGAAAACATTTCTTGGAACTAGAAAATAATGTCATAGCTGGGTGCTGGTATACATGTAATGACTCTCCCTTGATAGATTCAGAGGTTCCTCAGAAATTATTATATTTTCTTAGAAATTGCTTGAACTTTACGCATGTTATCTGGATTTTAACAAAAAGGGGTTACTTGTAACTTTTTACTTAACTTAGATTAACTTGTACTAACTATACTATAATATTTTTCAACACCGGCCTTTCCAGCGACGATGAGAAATTATGGTTCAGTAGAGTCTTCGGCAGGCACAATCTCAGGAACAAGAAAGTGTAGAAATAAAATGGGCAGCACATGTCTGGACACTTCTTTAATATTTCCAAAGTAACAACCATATCTCACCAACAGAAATCAGTTCGCGAACCACCCTGCGAATTACAAATGAGATATTTGGGAGACAACCGGAAAAGGTGAAACCACGCATTAATTCCACCGAGGCCGGGACAAGTTTGAGGAAGAGAGTGTGTGTTCGCCACGCTTATGAAAATCTGACAGAATAACAAAAACTCCAACCAGTTTTCAAATTACCAGTCCCAGAGCGTCTTCATAATCGTCAAGAATCTTTTCTCTGGTGAAAGGACGCGACTGGATTTGGATTTAAGTTTGCAGTTTCCTCGTGGCTGAGCAGACATACGCACGCACATGCAATACAATGGACTTTAATGGCACAGGGGGGCCATGTTTTCCAATTTTTGATGGATCTTTGAGAGTGGGTAAAATAATAAGCACGATAGTCAAATATAGCACAAGATTTTACCGCCAGTTTGCATATCTCATATGACCATGCATATTACCATGCAACATGCAAATTCTTAGAAAGTTATCCACCGGAGAAAACTTAATAATATAATTGAAATATTACAAGCATTTTTATTAGTTCTTTGCATTAAACGCAATCTGAATTTAGAATGGGAATAAAAATTCTGCCGGTATTTCCTTGATGGGATTGGTTTGCTTACCTACAACAATATAGGTTAGATATTGGGTATTTGGCACAAGTGTAATATTCTTGCAGAAAACACTTGTCTGAACCGTGGTCGATGGATGCGTCCGTGTAGCATAGTGAAATGGAAAGTGTGCAGCGTTGGCTCAACCTGCAGTGCCCGACCAAAGCTTTGGACTACCCTGTATACTATATCTGGGATAGAGTAGATTTTAAGGTAGAGAGTTAATCTACTTTCTCATTTGAAGGGAAAAAATTTTCAAAGTTAATTCGCGTTGGATATGGATGTTTTTGCACATTGTGCAGTATGTGTAACATGTGCGGACTTTGAGTGTTGATGATTACAGTGTGGGTGTTCTCCAGGTTCCATGAAAGAAGTAAAG
>JAQIXO010001626.1:0-11756 GCA_034700305.1 Protaphorura armata | reverse complement strand
CAAGTACTTCTACACCCAATCCAGAGTTTCCAGAGTCTCGGCGGGCCGAAGTAAATTGTAAAGAATTGTACTTTTACTCTTCTGACGTTGAAAAATTGAAAATAAGGTACATTAAAAACATTTTATAATTTCATTTTTAACCATATCATATTATTTAAATAATACATTGACTAACATTGTATTTTTGGGTAGATTTATAATTATTCATTGACGTCCCTGTGTCTCTCTGTACGGATCAACACAGCACAACTCTGCTGGTAGCAATGGTATTTGAAACTAAATCAGATTAACATGAAGGAAGTGTAAATCTTGTCGTGTTGTGGTAAGTTCTTGTGATACAACCTTCATAAGTAATTAATTGTCATAATTTAGTCCTACAAGTTGACTTAACTGCTTTTCGTTCGCCTCGTACTCGTACGTTTGGACTTAAACATAGTAACACATTATTAAAAATACCAGTAATTTTTTTTTGTATTTGACCGCTAAAACCTGGTAGTTTCTCATCTTGACTTCTACAAGTGTGGTACTTTGTCTCCAGCACTATTCCTTAAATTAAAATTTAGTTGATCATATAATTAATTGAACAAGTAGATTAAATTCTAATTCTGACTTTGTAGGAGCAGAATGAACCCGCCAATGCTAAACTGGAATATGAGAATGGAAGATTACAAACTCCGAATGGACACGAGTGTCAGGATTGAAAGACTGGATCCCTCGAAACTATTATCTATTCAAGACACATTTACAGAAGGACGGACCGAGAAAACTGGGGAGTGTGCACATGGATCTACTGGATTAAAAACTCAAGGTTGTGAGACACGGAATAAACCGATTACGCAAAATAAGTCTATTACGGGAAAGGAGATCTACATTTGTAAAATTTGTAATAAGTCCTTTCCACGAAGTGATGTCTTAAACATTCACATGCGGCATCATACAGGAGGAAAACCTTTTAGATGTAATATTTGTTCAAAGACGTTTACTCAAAAGGGTAGTCGCTAAGAATGCACAAGTATACACACACAGGAGAAAAACCCTATATTTGTAACATTTGCCAAAGGCCATTTTCAGAACCTGGGAGTTTAGGTAGACATAAACGTACTCATACTGGAGAAAAACCGCACACCTGCAATATCTGTTTCAAGACATTCAGTCAACCAGGTCAGTTACAAGTACATATTAGAACTCACACAGGCGAAAGGCCTTACTCGTGTAAAGTTTGTCCCACGACGTTCTCTCACCAGAACGGTCTACAAGATCACAACCGTACACATACAGGTGAAAAGCCGTACTCTTGTGAATATTGCGACAAATCATTTTCTGTAAAAGGAAACTTGATGAGTCACAAGCTTACACATACACATTCTAGGCAAAAGCCGCATACCTGTACTTTTTGTAATGCATCGTTCTATGATACCAAGTTGTTAAAGGTACATATTAGGAATCATACAGGAGAGAAACCATTTTCTTGTAAAATTTGCTAAGGCGTTTCCCAGTCAGAGTTATTTAAATAAACACATTCTCATTCACACCGGAGAAAAGTCTCACACTTGCCAATTCTGTTCAAAATCATGTACGAGTGCAGGGAACTTGAAAATGCATTTGCGTGTACATGTCCAAGAAAAACCACATTCTTGTAGCGTTTGCATGAAATCATTTTCTCATGCTTCGTCTTTAAAAGTCCACATGCGCATTCATACTGGTGAGAAGCCACATACGTGTGGTTTCTGCTCAAAATCTTGCTCTACACCTGGAGCTCTGAGTTCGCATTTACGTGCTCATACAGGAGAAAAACCATTTTCATGTAATATTTGTTCAAATAGATTTGCAACAAGACACTATTTAAACTTGCATAAAAGACTTCATACTGGGGAGAAACCATACTCTTGTAAAATTTGTTCCAAGTCATTTGGTCAAGCGAATTACTTAAAAACTCATGAAAAGACTCACGAGGGGAACAAAATCCATACTTGTACTTGTTGTCCTAAATCATTTGCTGAAGTGAGCCAACTAAAGGAACATATGGACAAACACAAAAGTAATCCTTATATTTGCAACCATTGCTCACAATCATTCACAATCACAATCACAATTCCTATGTCTGCCTCTTATAGAAGACATCTTCTTATTCATACAGGAGAGAAACATTTCTCATGTGAGATTTGTTCTAAGGAGTTCTCTCGGAATGATCAACTGAAGTCCCACATGAACATTCATACAAAAGGTCAACTACAATCATGTACTATTTGCTCAGAGACATTTCCTAGTGCATCAAAGTTAAGAGAGCATAGACGTACACATGCAAGAGCTCAATCTCACACTTGTGATCTCTGTTCAAAAACATTTCCTGCGATTTCTACTCTCAATGCACATTGGAAATCTCATACACTTAAAGGACAAAAACCATTTCCGTGTCAAATTTGCACAAAGTGGTTTTCAACCAAATCTTCTTTATATTCACATAAAAGAACTCATACAGAAGAGAAACCATATTCTTGCAACGTTTGTCACAAAACGTTTACACGGAACAGTTATTTGAAAAAACATATACGTGTTCATGTTGGAAACAAAATTCATACTTGCACTATTTGCCCTAAAGCATTTTCTACGGAAAGTGAGTTAAAGGTTCATGTGGAGGTTCACACAAGTAATCCATATGTTTGTGATTATTGTTCAAAATCCTTTGCTGCCCAACAGGGATTAAACAGACACTTGTTAATTCATACGAAACAAAAACCTTATTCATGTAAATTGTGTAAGAGTAAATATTCCAGAAAAGATGTGTTAAAAGTACATATGAGAAGTCATAGAGGAGGTAGACTTGGAATATACCAAGACAGTTAAATTTTTTGAATCGGAAAGAAGTTTATGTATTATAGTTTGTACGGTGTTAATGTACTATTTATTGATTGTCTCTTACGCTCAATGTCAAATTACTACAAGTTATTTATTTATTCTTGTTAGTTTTAAAAAGTAAATAAGCAGCGATAAGCACGGGAATTGACTGTTTGTATTAAGTTAAATGTCGGGGTTCTCAGAATAAGCGCTGTTTAGTTTTGTCGTCAAACTATGAGAATACAAAAGTACAATAGAAATGTTTCCTCCGTATTTGTAGAGTTGAAATAAAGACTACAACAAATGTACTACTTGATTCAGCATTTTCTTTCAAGGATGATTTTGAATTTTCAGTCATTTTAAGTCATTTAACAAGACGAGACATTTTAAATCAATGTTATCCGTTTCGCGTTCTATCAATTGTACATTTGAAACTCAAAATTGAATATAGCTTTTACAATTGCATGGGTGGAACTCACAAACAAATGCATTGCGGCTTGTCCGTATTGTTTGCAGATATCTGGAGCACGACGTAAACGCTAATCAACAACAACAACAACAAATTAATGAATGGAATAAGTCATTCTAATTCTTCGCATGCATGCATTTGATGTATATTCTACCATTTAAACAATTTAACAATTAAATTAAGTCGTAATCCAAAATGAATTTCTGACCCGTCAACGGAACCAGTATCAATAGTGATAAATAATACAAACAATTTAGATGACTCAGATTTTTAGTTCCAAACTAATAAATTAAAGAGATGGTAAACCTTGTCCCCTGTATGGAGATTGTAGTAAACTACAAAAACAAATTGTAAAGCAGTCTACCCTAAACCAAAGATTGAAGAGGTTGAACCTACAACCTACAAATCCGATTAATTTGAATTTTGTAAGTGTAATGTGTGGGTCACCAGAGTTGATTAATCGTGTTGGGACCTTCACAAAAGTTGTTTGGGAGGTCAAAGGCTACAACATATCCAATATCCAGTCAAAATCCCTCTGACCGCCCCAAGTCCACAAGAACATGCCTGTCTCCTTTCAATAATGCACTACTGTTAAGATAGACCATGAGTTTTAAATAAATACGTATTCATTTCATGTTCCTCCTTATGTATCCAATTCAATGTACTTCAATGTACGTCATGCACTTGTGCACTTCTATGCTTTCACAACAAATAGTAACGTTATTAGTCAGAACCGGCGGAATTTCGAAAAACTGATCAAGGCATGGAATATTAATTAGTTTCATTTTCATTTGTTAGGTTGTCAATATTATTTACAAGAGAAATTTCTAGAAATACAAAATTATACAAATAATTTTCTAACATTCTCAAACACATTCAGCGTCTGATTTCCGTTGACAACTATGTGTGTAAAGTTACAATTACAATTACAAATGTAAAAGAAACGGTAAGTCCTATATCTGTGCGTTGAACAATTCTAGCCTTATACTTATACTCCGTATTGCACATTATGTATGGTGCCATAAATAAATTTGAGTGAAAGATTTTATACCATAGGGTTCTAGCCAGGCAGAGTTGAACTGTATTTGTATTCTTGTAAATGTATGTGTGGAACGCTGGATGATAAAAATCTAAACCAGATGAGAAAAAAGGGGTAGGGAAACGAAAATAGATTCGGTCGCCGGCTTTTCTTTACTATTCGAGTTGGGTCTTGGAAAACTTGACTACACTCCTGACTTTCTCATTCTGACTTCTGAATTTACCCACATTCATAGTAACACAATAAGTCAATCCGAATCAGACTGATTTTGAAATAATTTTGAAGTTTTAAGCAGTAGTTGCATTGAAAGATTTTATTAATGGTAAGTTCATGGATTTTCAAAATATTTAAATAATTCTTGCGTACGTTTTTAAGAACTATCGTTACCCGTGCGTATAGATTAGCAGCAACAACAAATGAACTACCCATGTCATCTTCATAATCCATACATATTGTGTGCTACCCATCAAGCAATTTGAGATTATAAGGAAGAATAAGAACTCATACTCATAATTCTCTTGGTAAGTTTTGATAAAATTGAAGTCATTATTTTTTTAATTAATTAAGTCCAGTTCAATTTGCCCTTTACATTTGGTGTGAATTAAATTGTATTAGTTGAGGTTTCCCTTGTTATTTCCGTTAGGCCGGGATTTTCCTGATCAGGGCTGAATTATGCAGTAAAAAAAATCCAAAAAATACAAATACCATGGGTATTTAAGGTATGCATACATATTAACGTCAAACAAATGGATTAAATGGACATTCTCACTGTGTAGGGAGAAGGTGGATCAGAATGGAGTCAACAGTGCCGAATTGGAGTTTGGCAAAAGAAGACGTCAAACTCCGGATGGAAGTGACTGTTCGAATTGAAAGACTAGATCCGTCGAAATTATTTTCATATCAAACTCTAAACAAGGACACAATCACAAAAAGAGCCAAAGAGAAAACTGATGACCAGCGACGGGGATCAAAAATACAAGGTTGCAAGACACGTCGTAAACCGATTACTCAATTGGAATCTCAGAAGCAAGAGAAGACCTACGATTGTAATACTTGTAAGAAATCATTTTCTCGGCGTGACTCCTTAAGAGTTCACACGAAGAGTTACGGTCACACCGAAGAAAGACCTTATGTTTGCCATTTTTGTCCGAAAGCATTTCCGATCCTATTTAGAATGACTGCACATGAACGTACCCATACAGGAGAGAAACCATATTCATGCAGTCTTTGCTCAATGTCATTTTCTGATAAGAGTAGTCTTAAAATGCACGTGTATACACACACAGGAGAAAAGCCCCACAGTTGTAACATCTGTAAAAAGGCATTTTCACAACCTGGGGGTTTAGTTAGACATAAACGTACTCATACTTCAGAAAAACGCCACACCTGCAATATTTGTTCCGAGACATTTCGTGAACAGAGTCAATTACAAGGACACATTCGAACACACACAGGAGAAAAACCATACCGATGCAAGGTTTGTCCCCAGACTTTCTCACATTCGACTAGTCTAAATTACCACAACAGTATACACACAGGGCAGAGGCCATACTCATGCAAATTCTGCGACAAGTCATTTAATAGCAGTGGACAACTAACGTCGCACACGCTTACGCATACACTTTTTGGACGCAAACGTTACACTTGTACTTTTTGTCCTACTTCTTGCTCTAATACCGATATATTGAAGGTACATCTCAGCAAACACACGGGAGTAAAACCGTTTACCTGCAAAATTTGCTCCAAAGCTTTTCCCAGTTTAGGTTATTTGAATAAACACATTGTCTTTCACACCGGAGAAAAACCACATTCTTGCCAATTTTGTTCAAAATCGTTTACAACAGCAAGTAACATGAAAAAGCATTTGCTTGTACATGTAAAAGAAAAGCCATACTCTTGTACTGTTTGCTTGAATTCTTTCTCTCATGTTTCCGCTTTAAATGTCCACATGCGCACTCACACCGGAGAGAAACCCTATAAGTGTGTTTTCTGTTCAAAATCTTTTTCTGTCCCTGGTACTATGAGTTCACATTTACGTACTCATACAGGAGAGAAACCGTACGAGTGTGGAATTTGTTCAAAGAAATTTACTACAAAGACCAGTGTAAATGAGCATAGAAGAACTCATACTGCAGAGAAATTGTACTCATGCGATGTTTGTTCCAAGTCATTTGCTCAATCAAGGAGCTTAAAACGTCATGGAAAGAGTCACGAGGGAAACAAAATTCATACTTGTACCAGTTGTACTAAAACATTTGCTGAAGAGAGTGAGTTGAAGGAACATATGGACAAACACAATAGTAATTATCGTTATACCTGTAATTATTGTTTGAAATCATTTGCTGAGGCCGTCAATCTTCGAACACACCTTTTTGTTCATGGTGGAGAGAAACCTTACCCTTGTAAACTTTGTTCAAAGGGATTTACTCGAAAAGATCGATTCAAGTCTCACATGAATACTCATACAACCACACCACAATCATGAACTATTTGTTCAGAGACATTTCCAACTACACCAACTCACGTTTAAAAGTCTATAGACCCACACATGTAAGACATGACTCTCATACTTGTGATCTCTGATCAAAAATATTTCTAACGACTTTTACTTTTACACTCATGTTTGTGAATATTGCACAAAATCATTTTATACGGAACCAAGTTGAACAAGAATCTAAAGAGAAACTTTGTTTATGTGAATTGTATGAGAATAAATATTCTATTAAAGATGAGTTAAAAGTACGCATGCGAAGTCATACATGTGGTAACAATGAGTAATTAACACACCAACATAGTGGTGTTAATTATTTCGGAAAAAGTTTATGTATTATAAATAGTTAACATGATGTTAATGTATTTATTGATAGTTTGTCAATTTCTATTCTTGTTAGTTTAAATAAGTGATTTGTAAGGAAATTAATTATTTGTGTTAAGTTAAATGGCGGGGTTTTCTCAGAATAAACTTTGACACACACTTTACTACAAAATAAACAAAAACTAGCCACTCTATTTTTATTTTATTTATTTTGACTCAGCATGTGAATGTGAAAGCAGTATCTATATGCTTAAATGGAGTTGTACATCTTTATTATCAGTTCTTGCACATCCATGGGTTTATAAATTCTTAATCTTTGTCCGTAAGTCCGACTGCCCTATTATACCGTCTCAAAATTTTAAACCGACACATCGGACAATCAGTGACGTGTTCACATGCACGAACTGTATTTGAACTGAAATTCCTTTCACAAGGCATTTCTATTACATTACCTACGAACCCCTCTCTATATTATAAAACGAAGGAGTTTCTAACTTCAAAGATTGTGGTAACTGGAAAAATGAAGGAAACATGATAATTTATTAATTAAAATTTGTTGGCAATGTGACAAAACAGCTTTGATTGGATCCAGGCGACTGCAACTTCAACTAAGTTATCGATTCAAGAGTCATCTAAATTATACTGGGCTTTAATCCTTTTGAGCTTAGGTTCAACACATCATTTGCTCGATTCATTTTGTAGGTGTAGGTTTTCAGTTTAGAATTTGTGGACTTTACTACCTTAAGAAGAATGCAAAAATCACTGTAATTAAAACGCTTGTTAAATTTACAGGGCGCGTACTGCTCATTGCGAGATAATTATGCAATATCGCTACTTCTGCTTTGGACGATCATCCTTACAAAAAAAAACCAGACAGATACACTACGTGTGAAACAATAAGCTCATACTATGCATACATACATAGTACAGTACAGTACAATAAGTACAGACCATCTGGTTATCCCTAAAATTTAATTACTTTCGAACACCTTTGATTACAACAAGGGTGTGTTGTATGTTGCTGGAACTATCAATATTTTAATAGGCTAGGCTTGTCCCATACTAACTAGTAACGTGTCAATAAATTTCAATTCTCTAACTTTTTGCGAACTACAAAAAAAAGATTTATATACATTTTTATTAGTCTACAGAAGAGACTGAAAATTAGTTGGTAAATAAATAATGCGTGATAGATTCCAAAAAATAAATTTTGTGTGTCATGATATTATTTATTGATAATTTGAAAATGGAATACATATTTCTAAATTCCTGGCTAAAACCACATTCACATTCTGAAGGGTGAAATTCAATCTTAGTAGTCACAATGAATATTTTTAACTGACATGTCGTGGTGGTTTCAAAAGGGCGGTGAAAAATCGCGTCCAAAGACGATAGTAGTAGAGCTCCATAATAATAAATAAATCCAAACATTAAGGTAGAAATGTACCGGTATTCGGCTGCAAAAAAATAAACGAATAATCAATATCAATATAAGCTGGGATGATCTGATCTTGACGGAGAAGTCTCACTAGTACTCAAAATATCTTGAGTATTATATTTAAATACTTACCATGGGTATGTACTTCAATCCCACATAGTGATGCCATTTAATTATGTTTCCATTGCAGGACAGTCTGCTCATCCGAACTTCCTCCTGTAACGAGTTGAACTGGTGGAGATGGAAGGGTTGGGGTTGCTGGAGACTCCTCCACACACAGAAAGAAATCTGAAAGAGGAAATAAATTTAGTTAAGTTAAGTTTCATTTCAAAATATGAGTTCAAATAGAAATAATAGTAAAAAAATTACAGAGAATCTTATTCAACCAAATCTTGTTACTGGAGTTGTAGTTCGAAACCGCCAATAGTCAATGAGTTTAAAAATACAGAGGGATCTACTCAACCAGATCTGGGAATCATTCTTGTTGCACGAAATCGATCCCCGCAATAGTCAATTGGGTTAACTATTTCAAAATGTCCTTTTTATACTGTCAGAGGCAGAGGTCGTAGAACTTTTTAATAAGTGTTTATAAATTAACCATGTAGGAACAAGGAAGTCTTGATACAATATTTCTACAGAACTCACAACAATACTTAAAATTGTTTGTCTGAACAATTGGTACTTACTTGGCTTGTTTTTCTCACTCATACTCCAGAATACACGCACGGGTATCTGAAACGAAATATCGGAATTGTACCCGGAAATAAAAACAATGTGTTTGAGATTTCTAAAAAATAAAATATTTTCTAAGGAAAATGAATTGAATTTCCACATGGATATTCACACAACTAATCCGTATGTTTGTGATTATTGTTCAAAATAATTTGCTGCCCAACAGGGTTTGACCAGACACTTGTTAATTCATACAAAACAAAAACCTTACTCATGTAAATTGTGTAAGAGTAAATATTCCAGAAAAGACACGTTAAAGTCACACATTATGCGCATACATAAAGGTAGTAGACATTGAGTATTTCAAAACAATTGAATTAATTAAGTTTCGAAAAAGTTAGTGTATTATAGCTAATGTACTGTGTATGTATTCATTTATTCTCTGTCAACTTTTTCGGAGCCAATCAAAGAGTATATTAATACTTACTATTATTGTACTTTTGATTTTAGTTCTAAACTGAATGAGTGTATTATTTCTACAGAATCACTACTAACAGATAAGAACAGTTCTAAAATTAACAGTACACCTTATTAGTTCATCTTTGTGTAAGTTAAATCTAATTTGTGCAACAGATTGTTTACTTTACAATCAAATTTGAAGTAAGTTAATTAAGTTTAGTTGCAATCGGAATTGGCTCAACCTATTGATAAATCAATTTAGCATTGTCAAGTTTTGTTGTGTGGGTTATGTGGTTATGATGACTATATTAAAACTAATCTGAATCTGAATCTCTTTATGTCAAGTTATTGTTTAACTTATTTAATTATTCTTGTTAGTTTTATTGAGTGATTTCTAAAGAAATTAATTATTTGTGTGAAGTTAAATGTCGGAATTTTCTCAGATTAGTCTTTGATACACATTTTACTGTGAAATATACAAAAACATGCCACTGAATTTGTATTTGATTTATTTTGACTCAACATGTGAATGTGAAAGCAGTAGCAGTAGCAGTATCTAATTAAATGGAGCTGTACCTCTTTATTATTAGTTCCTGAACATTCCTGGGTTTATAAATTCGCAATCTTTGTCCGTCTACCCAATTACACCGTCCAAAATTTTAAACCAAGAAATTGGGCATTCATTGTCCAGTTCTCATACATTATATTTGAACTAATATTCCAAGACATTTCTCTTACATTACCCAGAATTCAAACCCTACAAACTCCAAAATTTTTGGAAAATGTTCAATGCAGGAAATATGAGTATAATTTTTTTTAAATCGTAGAAAAGTAGAGATCTGTGAAACAAATCTGATGAAATCAGAATATCACTACGTCCAGAATGTTCTGCTTTCCTTTTTTCCAATCAGGTGTAGAATTGGTGGATTTTACTACATGACAAAAAAGCAAGCTTCTAAAATTTACATGGCGGGAATACACGGGACAGATGTACTACGTGTGAAAAAATAAGCACATGCAGTTCCATTGCAGTTCGTTGTGCTGTATTTATCTGGATGAAATGGCATGACTCATTCTTCGTCAAATCTAAACCAAATGAGAAAAAATGTGAAAGGAAACGGAAATAGATTCGGCCGTCAGTTTGACTTTACTATTCGAGTGGGATCTCAAGAAACTTGACTCTACTTGACTTGTGACTTTCTTATTCTGACGACACGACCACTGTAGTGAATCCAAGAGTCAAACTGATTTTCAAACATTAACCTGTTAGATTTAATTATTTCCTCAATCTGTTCATGTGCGTAATATTTAAATAATTTGTGTGTCCGATGACCCATCCCAAGATTTCCTTAATTGTTATTTCGGTTCGTCATTTTCTTGATCAGAGAGCTGAATTTTGCAATGATGCATGGGATGAATAAATTGAAAAATACAAAGAACATGCATGAGTTTTAAAATATTTACATACTGCTCGTCCAACCTAAACTTACAAGGGAATATTTTATTAATGTAACCCAAACCCATCCGTGATAAGTTGTGCTGTAATTTTCCATCATCATCATCGCGTTGGTCTGGAAGAGTCATTCCAATTTGAACTCTTTTCTGTGTTTTTTGCAAAATATACAGGAGAATCCCCTGATCAATCTGAGATAGACAGAATTTGGCACTCGGCCATTTTGAATCCGCCATGTTGGATTTTAAACTTGCTCCGATCGAGCTGAAAAATTGTATGGTGGCACTCGGGGACATGCCAAGGTTAACTGTGCTAAAAATTTTGTTGGTCGGCCATCTTGAATTGCCATTTTGAATTTTTTAAAACTGCTGCGATCGATCTGAAAATGTTTTTGGCGACACACTGGTCTACCCAGAAATCACAGTTCGATCAAAAGAGATGGACAAAGAACTAATGTAATGTAACGTAATGTCAAATCAAATGTAAAGTAAGTGAAGGGCCAATTGTTTTATCATGTAAGATGAATTTTATGTACAGGGTGAGTCAAAAGTTTAGTTAGAATTGCAAATAATCTTT
>JAQIXO010001625.1:0-11765 GCA_034700305.1 Protaphorura armata | reverse complement strand
TTTTTTCGTAAAAATCCATTTATTTGCACTAGGACGCTCTTTAAACATTTCCACACCCTTACCCTTCATGGGTAAACGACACCAAGCATTAAATTCCTTCTCACGTACAGTTTTCCGAATTATTTGGGATTTCTTCTTCTTATATTCAGTACCATCTGGACTTACAAAAATTGAACTATCCACTTTTAGTATACCTAAAGATTCCGTCATTTCTTTCCCCATGTTACGTACTACATTGACATGTGGGTTATTAACTTGACACAATTTCTGACAAATGCTATAATTCTGAATAAATGCTTCCCAAGAAGCTCTCATTAAGGCTAGTCCCTTAAACTTACGTGGACTATACAACATTGCATTTGGTGTGGAATTTGCAATATTTCCTTAACTGCACTACGTATTATCTTATCAACATCTTCTAGGAAGGACTTTGGAACTCTATGTACCGGTGCCGTCTGAAAGGGATATATGAGGGTAGGCCAGATATACTGATTAGCTATATTGAGCTTTTGGTCCGGTCTTAACATTGCTGAACTAACAAGATGTTCTAGATTATTAGATAGTTTCTTAATAAGTAAAGCTGTATCAAGTACAACTTGATTATTAAAAGTTACACCTAAATGTTTTATTACTTCACCGGTTTTTAAAGATGTGATAGTATTCTCATTACTTAATTTTAAATCTTCTTCTGACAGAGATCCATTTTGCACACAGATTGCCGCAGATTTACAAACATTGATGTCTAATCCTACCTCCTTAACATATCACATAGCCATATTTGACAACTCAACATCCGCTAATTTGGACTCTGCTATAATATACGTATCATCAGCGAAACCCAATATTGTGATTTTCTCTAATAGATCCGCAACAGAGAAACCATACTTATTAGACACTTCTATTTCTGACACTGCTCGAAGAATGAAATCAATTGACAAATTAAACAATGATGGTGACAATGGAGCACCTTGAAACACTCCCTTCAGAAATCTAATAGGCTGACTCGTTTCGTTGTTGGCTTGGATTCTAGTGAAATTGTCTGTTAGAAAACTTATTAACAAATTCCGTAACGCAGACGGAATGGGATACGAATTTAGGCATAATTTTATGTGGTCGTGACCCACACAGTCAAAAGCTTTAACTATATCCAGCAATACCACACACACTGAGCTTTTCTTCTTCTTTGCCATTTGTAAACACCCATTCAATATTGTCGTATTTATGTGGGTCCCAGGTTGTTTGGTGAAACCTCTTTGATGTGTAGAGAATTCCACTTTGTCCCTTAATTTTCTATCCATGACTCGCTCGATAATTCTTCTTAAAATGGAAACAATAGAGATCGGTCTCCAACTGTCAGGATCCGATTGACTTCCACTCTTAAATATCAGAATAGTTCTTGCTTCTAGAAAGGATACTGGAACCATATTATATTTTAGCATAATTGTTGCCAACCGTGCCAAAAATCTGGGAACTGCACTAAAACTTTTGACAACCCGAATAGACACTCTATCCGGGCCAGGAGATGTGTCACTATTTATTCCAGATATTGCACTAATAATATCCTCCACCAAAACATCAGACCCAAAATCACTATCCAAAACATTTTGATCATTTTCAGATATACCTTTGTCATAATTTAAACGCCTCGCATTATTTGGTACACCCCAACGATTATTGAAAGCAGTAAATAAATCCGGTATAGGTATTTTACACTGCTGAGGCTTTCCATCGGACATTATACGCTGAACACATTTTTTCCGTTAATTGTAATACAAATGTTGAATTAACTTGTAGTTATAATTTTGTTTCCGTTTCTCACGATCCCTCTTTGACTGTCGTTGTGGGTTAGAATTGTCTTTGCACTGTCTTTTATTATTTTTAAAAGCACCCTTATTTTTTCTGGCTTTGAAGTATTTAGTTGCAGGGTGTTGGGGCCGGTAGAGATTCCACCGCCACTACTAACAATGCGGATACGTCCTTAACAATTTCTGATAATACTGTTAAATCGGGCTTCAGCAGTACGAACTGCTCCAATTTATAAGTAAATGCATCTATTTGAGTATTAATCTGTTCTTTCTTATTAATTTGACTTTCTCTGTGATCATCATCACTACCCACATCACTTAACTGATCAAAATTACCATTATTCTGATTATTCTGTACCAAGGATTGTCTATGAATTTGTTGGTGGGACTTAGATATGTGTATTTTCACACCACTTTCACCACGAAACAGTTGGTCACAATGGGGACATTTAGTGTCCAAGAGAGAAGTTGGGCCAGGTCGTTGTAACGCTTCAGATTCTGAACTATCCGAATCAGTTCTCGGACTTCCACTTTGTGTTTAGATTTAGATTTAGATTTAGATTGAGTTTTATTTCAAGTGTCAACAGAATCAGCAAAGAATTCAAGAATTACAAAAAGTCACAATCAATATAACTATTGTCATCACAATCTGCAATGTGCAAACTCAAACTCCCTCAACTGCTGCTCTCCCTTCTGCGGCACATTAATAATAATTCTTTAAAAGTATATCCTAAAGATGCCTTAATTAACCAAATATACATACAAAGTTGACGGTGATGACTGAATAATAGAATTATTTTGACAATTTGGGCATAACCAAGACTGAGTTGGTTCTGAATATTTTAGCTGGTCCTCTTCTGAAACTATTCCGACACAGCCACCGTGGTACCAAAGTGCACATTCGTCACAACAAATCATATACCCAATATCGGTATTATTTTTACATACACAACGCACTATGTCTTCGTTTGCGTCATTTGACATTTTGATTAGTGTTTGTATGTATAAGTGTAACTAGACTATTTCGTGCGAACTAGTACGCCTTTCTTCACTAATGACAAAAACGTGTAAATTCTGAAGGAAACTGCGTGAAATTCAGTTACAATCGAAAATACGACATTTAGTAAACTACATATACTAAAACCTCGAATATCCGAATGGGTTTTCCCAATTTTAAATAATTTTGAAAAAAATTTCAAAAAGGAACAAGTGGGAAATTGTATTTCCCGGGCCAAGGCCCAAGGAACTCCTATTTGGATGTACAATTTTTAAGATTTAAAGTTAGATTCAAAAATTTATATAACACAGGGAATAAAAAATACGCCAAATGTCAGAGAAAAATTTAATTTATTAATTTAAGTATATTTTATATAATATTTAATAAATAATTAAAATTTTGTAAACACAAACACCTAAAAATTAAACAAACGAATACCAAATACATATTAAAACCAAATATTAATGCATAGGAGGAATTAAAGTTCAGTAGCAAGACCAAAATTGCTGGATCATTCTTGCATTGGTTGATCAATTGGTGTAGATTGGGGCTTGCAAAAGTTATCACCTGTTTAAACACAAACCAAAATAACGTGTTTAGATTCTTAACGCCTTTGATAATATCATTTCTCAATGACTTCACTGCACTGGTAAGCATAGGTTGCTAGTTATCATGAAAATGCTGAAAATTAGAAGCCAATTTTTGTGGTGAACAATAAAAAATTGCAAATACCTGTTGTAGCTTGAATCCAGGGTAAGAAATTCGTGACCTTGGAATAGACTCCGGGATGATCATTTTGGGCACAACCCTCTCCGAAGCTAACGACCCCAATACCGTAATAAGACCCATTCCCGGAAGGTTGGTAGTCGATTGAACCACCTGAATCTCCCTATGATTTTTTTAATTAAAAAGTTTAGAGCACCAGTTAAAAGTTAACATGTTTTGTAAGACTATTCTCATTTTTTTACCTGGCAAGTGTCTTTTCCTGGTAAATAAGTGCAAAGCATATTGTTTGTGAAATACTTAAGCTCTGGAAATTGTGCCTTACCATGATCAGTGCTCAAAACTGGAAGTTCAACTTTCATTAAAGTTTTTGACACAGGATTTCTATTTGGTTCACCGACTGGGACTGGTTTTGTTGTTCCCCAACCGGAGCCCAAAGCAGTAATATTATCAAATGTCTCATTTTGCATGTTCCACGGCAAACAAACAGGTGCGATCTACACATTTCACCAAAATTATTTTAAAAAAAAGACACAATTTTCAAAATCTTAAACAAGTAACAAACCGAGGTATAGTCAAACACGAGCGGGGTTGATAAATGAACAAGAGTCATGTCAAAGTCCATTGTATTTGGATTAAAATTTGGATTTTGTACGTATCTGTCAGACACGATAACTTTTCCATCGTTAGTCGAATACTGGGCTCCGGATATAACAGTGATCTGATGACCAAAGAGTAAATTCGCAGTACCTACAATGAAATGTTTGTATTTTCAGTATACTTCTAGTAATGTACAAATTGAAATTGCATTATGATAATGGAATGAAATTGCAGTATAATTCGTACAATGAGCGGCCGTCATGATCCAATTTGGACTTATGATTGACCCTCCACAATAGCTATTAGGGCCAAAGAATGACATCCGAATATTCAGGAGAACTCTCCAAGGGATTTCACCACGGGTCGTCTCTGTACCTCCAACAATTCTTGTACTTGTCTAGATATTTTTTTAAAGAGGTGTTAAAAAGTTATAGAATTTGAATCGAAAATTTTATATTTGCATACCCCATTTGAATTGCGAATTCCACAGGTACAGTTTCCATTAGAAGAAGGTGGTGGCGGTGGTGGTGGAATCGCCGCCGATGTTCCATTGCCCGATGCCTTGATATCGCACAGGAATCGATAACTCGGCCGAATAAAGTCAAAGATACCACGACTTCCGGTATGAAAAATTACGCCCAATTTGTTACCAGTGCTGGTTATTAGCGTGAAGGGATTATCGTGACAATATCTTGTAGTGGCGGTTGAATTTGTTGATGTATCACCGGCTGGGAAAACTGATAGATAATCTGATGCACAAGGAATGTTTAAATCAGGGCACTCTATGGTCAATTTGGTATCATTTGGAGATGTAAAAATGTAGGTTAAGTCAATATTACTAGGATAATTCAGAGGATAATTATTGGATTTGAGGTTGTAGAGTTGCCCGGCTTGAAGAGAGATTTCTTGTGGTGGGGGTGGCGTGGCTTGGGCTTGGTCTGGGACAATTTCGACTTCAGCTTGACGATAGTGGTGACGAGGGTGAAGACTACCGTTAGCGGATAAAGAACCGATGAGTCCAAGTAAAACTAGGAATGTAATCGGACTCATTTTGGAATTCTGGAAATATATTTTTGGATATTTGGTTATTGTAGAAATGCTTCACAGTAAGATGTTTGGGAAGCTTTGATTTGGTTTGATTTCTAAAATATTATCCAGCTCGTTTATAAAGGAAAAATTGTAGGGTTGGAGAGATCCAGAAAATGAAAGTATTACGTATAATCCATTATATTTGTATAAATTAACATTGACATTCTTTTAATGAGAGCAGGAACTGGAATAATTGGATTAGTAGTGGGATTTTGATTTTTTAGAAGTAATTGGGTAATTAGACCGGTGCTTTGTTGTGGTGGCCTTTACATTATGATGTGTTTTGAAATAGCTCCGTTTAAACCGGAATCATGTGTAATATCGCTTGTCTTGAGGATTTAGAACAAGGTTTATTCAAAACACGTGAGAAAATGTCTTGATTAGTCAATCTTGTGAAATTTAGGAGCTTTGTGCAAAATCATAATAGTTTTTCCTCGTGCTCAATTATGAAGACGTAAGCTTATTGTTCAACCTAGACAGTACTTACTAATTCATGTTTAGTTTTGGTCGCCTCTACAATTTCTCTGAATATTGAAAGTCTTATTTATCCCTTATACGAGACACTCTTTTTAAAAAAAACTTCGATAATATACGATTACAAATGTTGACGAATGATGAAAGACGAAGTTTTTATTTTGCTGACATCAAAAAATAACACGAATTTTTTTCTAATGCTTATTGAAGAAGAGATTAACAAACATCGTATAGAATTTGTTTACGATCGCATTGAATTTAGTGAGCATCAGAAGAACCCGGCGGAGTCTACAATTTGCAGAAATTTTCTCCTGAAATTATGAGATGAAAAGTTGATTAATTATAATGAGCATCATTACGAAATTATATTTTGTAAAATTCATAATAATATTAAACCAACCAGATGCCGTGGTTTGAATCCACGGAAGATAATTGATGACCTTTGTGTACACTCCTGAAATTTAGAATTAGAATTTAGAATTTATTCAAGTAACGACATCCTATGACACCTATGAAATTTTGGCTAACCAGGTGCATTTGTCTGAGCGCAACCATATCCATAACTGACAACACCAATGGCGTAGTATAAGGAATTTGTTGATTGATAATCAATGGAGCCACCAGAGTATCCCTAATAAAAAAGTTAATTGTCAATCGTCTATCGTAAGTATTCTTATTTAGTATTCGGACTTACTTGACAAGTATCATAACCGGGTTTGTAGGTGCAAATCATATTATTAGTCAAACTGGGCATGTATTTTTTGCATTCCGTGGTGGTCAAAACGGGTAAGGTCACTTTCATGAGGGTACTGGCAGCTGGGTCATTATTTTCCGTGTTGATTGGAACAGGTTTTGTTGATCCCCATCCTGAGGCCAAGACTGAGGTCCCGCTGAAATCTTTATTCACCAAGTTCCAGGGTAGGCAAGCCGGGGATACCTTGAAAAGCAAATCGGAATGAACAAAAATTATCTCTATATAACCTGTCTTGAACAACCGCCTTCTGTAAAATATGATATACTACGAAAGATTTTTGCTGTAGAAAGGTTTTAGTGCAAGTGAAATGTCACATACATTATTTGCCATAACGATGGGTTTGGCGATATGAAGAAGAGTTATATCATTGTCCATGGTTTGACTGTTGTAGCCAGGGTGTTGTGTCCACCTGTCAACTTTGTACTGAGTTCCACTTCCAACGCTCACGGGGTTTGCTTGAGCCCCTGTGAAAATTGTGATTGTATTACTGGTGGGTGTGGCCTTTGCGGTACAATGAGCCGCAGTCATGACCCAATTTGGACTAATAATGGTTCCTCGGCAAAGGTAGCCTCTGCCAGTAGAATCAGCAATGAAAACAGCCACTCGCCATGGAATCTCTCCAGTCAAAGTTTGTTGACCGCCAACTATTCTGGTCACCTGAAGTCAAAAAGTGTGGAAAGTTACAGTACAGTGCGGTACAGCCTGAGGGGTAATCATCTGTTAATAGTTAACTCACGCCATTTTGATTACGAAATCCACAAGAGCATGAGCCGGGTGCTGGCGCTGGTCCTGGTGCCGATGTTGGGACTGGAGCCGGTGCTGGTCCAGGGGCTGCGTCACTAACGGTAATCATACATGTGTATTGGTACCAATAATTTGAGGAGGGTTTGTAAGACCCAGAATGGAACCCAATTGCGAGTTGATTCGAATCGGTGGTTTGTTCAGGAATTTGACCTCGACCACAATACCCGGGAGCATTAGATAGATCTCCGGAGGTGGACAAAGAGAAATAATCATTGTTGCAAGCAACATTGAAAGTATCGCATGAAATTGTCATTGTTGTTCCTGCTGGAGAGGAAATGTAATACGAACAGTCTTGATTGTTTGGATAATCATAAGGATAGTTCATGGAAGTTAATTCTCCAGTTTGTCCACGCAGCGGTAAACGCAAATTGGACATTGCTACAAGAGCTTGACTGTCTGGGGCTTATTTGTGGAACATTATCGTCGAAGTCGACAACAACTTGCTTGGGTTGGATGACTGGGGGCTCGGCATCGACAACAATTTGCTTGGGTTGGATGACTGGGGGTTCGTCGGCATCGACAACAATTTGTTTGGGTTGAATGAAGGGGGGCTCGATCGGAGGCTCCACGTCTAAGGTGGCCAATCGAATAAGATATTTTGGGGTTAGGATTGGTGGTTGATCAACTTGGCAGTTAGCTAGGCTAACAGAAATGGCCAAGAAAAATGCAATGGGCAACATTTTTCTGACCGGAAATATTAATTTGATAGAAATTTAGTTAAGTGTTTTTGATAAAATACTTGCACCTAAACTATGTATTGATGGCTTGAGAAAATTAACTCGACTATTTATACGATTTGACACAAAAGCAGTATACACGCGCGGATATTTTTTTTAAAAAACTCATTAATCAACGTGTTTTGATGTTGCGGTTTAGTAATAAAATTTATTTTCTCTGGAGATATTTGTATCTGTATTTTTATGAATAGTTGTCATAAGGTGAGCTGAAGGTCAGAAAGTTTGTCGAACTAAAAAAGTGCAAATTTTTTCAATACAACAATACCTTGGTGTTTTGTTCAATTCACACTCGCTAGCATAATTTATGGATTTTGCTAAATAATTTTTTGACATTGTTTATGAACAGCCGGATATTTCAGCCTTACAAACAAATTTTGCGTAATAATGTTAACGAATGACGATCTAAATTAACCTGGACAAGTGTTTCACGAGGTGGATGGGATAAACTGGTTATGCTCAGTTGCAATGAAATTAATTGTGCTATTGTGGTGTCAGTAACCTAAGTAATGTATGTATCTTGAATTGGCAGGAGTTCTTTTCTCTATTAATAATTCCTTTAAAATTTTAAAGTTTTTAATACTATGCTTGATGAAATTGTACAGTTGGACTCTCGAACACGTTTTGGCCACAACTTATATTTTTTTTTCCAAATTGAAGGCATTCGTATGTATTTTGCTGCGGTTTGGCAATAAACTTGTACATTGAATTTGTTATTTATACTTGTATTATTTTGATGAATGTTTTCCACCTTGTTCAAGTGTCGACGGTCAAACGACACCTTCGTTGAAAATTTTTATTTTTAGTGTCAAAAAAATCAAATTCTAAAGTCCGCATTAATATTTCATATGAATTCCTGTATTTTGTTCTATTTCATACTGTGTAATAAGATCATGCTAGATCTATAAACGGCAAATAATTTGGCATACATTTTTATTCATACAGAGATAGTATAAATATACAAACTATTACATATTATAATGTTTTGGAATGATCGATACTTTCGGTAACAGCAGGCACTATTTTCAATTTTTAAGACTATTTGACATAAATGGATTCCCAAGTACCACAGCAAGCTTTTTTAAAAAATGAACGATCAAGTTCAGATTACTTGGTTTGTTGAATTTAATCAAAACCTGTTTCCCATTCATTCATAAAGTCGTACCGCTGGACCCGTCTCTTGTGAAGAAGCAAATTTTCTCAAATTGAAAAGACAAAGAAATGATAATATGAGTTTTGCTAAAACCTGTAGTATGAGACCTGATACGACCTCATAATCCATGAGACTGATTGGTTTAAGAGGTAGTGGGACGATCTAGATGACTGAACTTTCAACCCAAAAAAACGAAGCATGGACTAAGCTAAGTAGTTGTCAGCGTCATTGGCTAATTTGGGCTAATGAATGTTTCTCCGCAGGAAGGGACCAGTGACTACTGACAGTATTGGTGACAGTTACATGTCCTGGAATCCGTCCAGATTTATTCTGTCCATTTTCCAGTAAGGGTAATCGGGCCACTTTAGATTAGATTAGAATTACGTCAAACAATTACCAAAGAAATTAAACTAGAATTCTTTCTCCTTGAGTTAAGTATGGTATAGTATAGTACATTGGACCTGTTTTTTGAAACAATTACATTTCGAATTTCTCCCGTGTGGAATGCATGGGAGATTCCAAAATAGCATTGAGTGACAGGTTACTTTTAGCAAAAAGAACTTTTAATATGAATTTGCTTTACGCTAAGAATATTTTTGGTGTAAGTTTCATTGATGCAAATAAGATATAAACAGTTCCATCAATACTTCAGGTGTTTGTGTGCAAAAACTGATTGGGACCGATCTGAAGACTATAATATCTTAGCCCCGGAGGCTAAATATAACTGAATATTTTTCGCATGGATCTCCTGTTGAAAAACGGATGAGTTGACATTTGTGAGTCATGAAACGAAAATTATTTTGGGATTTTTTTATTTTAGACGATCAGATCAATTCTAACCCAACATAAAGAACTTTCTCTTAGTACCTCAGAATACTATATATGTATTTCTCTCAGTTTTCCTACTTTTCTAACCGCATGAACTGATTGCAAACTCAACCTAACACACGTACATACATACACGTATTCACAAATGTAAAAAAATACTACAAGACAAACACCATTAGCCTCGGATAACATTTTATTCAAAGGCTTGAATAATCAGAATGGAGAACATATTACGTCTAGAAAATTATTCAACAAATACTAGAAAAGAAGAAAAAAATGACAAGATGTGTATAACAGATCAATTTAGGCCTTGCAGAAATTTGCTCCTGTAATTTAAAAAAATGTCAATTAACAATATCCTCATTAAATATAAATCACCATTGCTAAATGCCTATATTTTATTCACCAGTTGTTGTTTGGATCCAAGGCATGTATTTGGTGACCTTTGTGTAGACCCGGGGTAATTCGGTCTGGGCGCATCCGAATCCAAAACTGATTTTGATTTGATTTGATTCTTTATTAGCGTGATAATTCAAAGCATTCAAACATACAAGCATGGAAATTACCTGACGACACCGATCGCGTAATATCGGGAGTTATTTAGCCAGTCGATGGAACCACCGGAGTCACCCTGTTAAAAAAAGAACAATTTAATTTTGACATGTTGTAACCAATAATGCAGTACAATGACGGGGAACTTACTTGACAAGTATCTAGTCCATCTTCATAAGTGCACAACATATTTGAGTTAACCTTGTCACCCAAATATTGTTGACACTCTGAAGTGCTCAAAACCGGGAGGTCGACCTTCAGAAGTGTGTCCGAAACGGGATCAGTATTTTTAGTGTTAACTGGCACTGGATCTACGGTACCCCAACCAGATGCTAGAACTGTTGTACCGCTGAATTCAGATGTGACATAGTTCCATGGCAAACAAGCCGGTGACACCTGTTTTCAAAAAATACAGGGGTTTAGAATGATTTTTTTTTTAAATATTAGAAATTTGGAATTTTAACCCACGTTGGACTTGTAGACCAATGGTGTGGCCAAGTGGAGAAGTGTGATGTCATTGTTCATAGTTGTTCGGTCAAAAGATGGATGTTGAACATATCTGTCAATTTGGTACATGGTACCGGAACCACCAACGCTTATTGGATTTTCTTGAGCTCCGGTCCAAATGACGATTTTGTCTCCAGCCTTCATGTCCATTGTACAATGAGCAGCAGTCATGATCCAACTGTTGCTGATAATGGTCCCACCACAAACTCCTCCTTCGTTTGTTTCAGGTCGTAAGGGAAAACGGCGACTCTCCATGGAATTTCTCCAGAATTTGTTTGTTCACCACCGACGATTCTGGTAGCCTTTGAAAATATTCAATCAAATTAGATGGAAGGAATATGTTCTGAATATATGATGAATTTTGCCATGGAACGGTCTTACAGAACCGAACTAGTGTTTAGGTTCACTAGCTTAACAGCTATATGAAAATTTTCCAACTCACCCCATTGACATTTCGGACACCGCAGGAACAAGCTTGCTGTTTAGGTTGAATGATCGGTGGCTCATCATCTAAAAATGGATGAGAGGATACTAAGGTGGCGACGAACGCCAGAATGAACGCTCCAATTAGCATTCTGCGAAGTGTTGATATTTAAAAATGAAATATAAAATGAGATTGTAAATTCTTTGAAGTTGTAAGTGAGTACTGATAAATTACAATCCAAGTGTACTCCAATTTATACAAATCGGAAGAAAGGAGTAGAGAAATATTTTGGCGAGTCCTTGGCACGTGCATTCCCTGGCC
>JAQIXO010001624.1:0-11766 GCA_034700305.1 Protaphorura armata | reverse complement strand
ACATGAGTATAACTGGTCACCCTGCTTTAGATTGTATCAGTTGTGTTGGAGCAGAATTTCAGGTACTAAAGGGTTGAGAACCGCGGTTCCTGAGTTCTGACGTCCGCTTTATCTCCTGTAAAACTGTCTGTTTGGAAAAATTATTTGTAATAAAGATTAGCGAGTGTATTTGGTAAAAAAATCCTAGCATGAATACCCGTTTCATTATTGCGAGGTAGGCAGGGAAAATAAATTGTTCGTTTCAAAAAGCATCTAGCAATCCGTTTACCATAGTTGGCGTGTTGGATCAGCTATTATTTTTTAACGAATATTATTTATAATTAGTTAGTAATGAAAGCATAATAGGAAAACACAAATTTCTCCAATTGGAGCACAGGGAAGAGGTATTACATTAAGCTCTCTTAGTATTCAATTTACTGTCGGAAGTAGAGAGCCTAATTATATTTAAACTTCAAAGTTGTTTTATTTAACATTCAAAGCCAACATCCCCTAAAACAATAAGAAGAAATAAGTCTCAATTGATTCATCATTAGGTGTCACAGATTGATTCTAGGTATATTTTGTAAATGTAATTTAGACCTTAATTATTCTTAACTATTTGTGCAAAGTTTTGTAGTATGTCTTCTCAATTATAATAATTTGTCATGATGATGTCTGATGTCATGTGATGGGTCCTTGTTGTTGAATTGAACCAACTGCAACTCTTGTTCAGTCCTTCACCAAATTATAAAGAAACCTGTACAAATCCCTAGTCTGTGGTCTGAGCTCTAGCTCTGGAACAGTGTGTTTCACAATGTCACAATGTCACAATCCATATGAATATAACTATATGGTGAGACTGTTGGATTGAATAATCAACTGCTAAAAAGATAAAAATGTGTTGTCTCACATGAATTTGTTAGTGCCAATCGTATTCTTTTTCTTTAGATTGGACTGGACTATAACACAACACCTCATCCACTCAAATAGCAACTGCTGGAACTGGAACTGGAACTCAAGGGAAGGGAAGGGATTGGAACAAACCGAATGAGTGATACTAATGAACATAACATAGATAGACAGAGACAGATAATAGCTTTTTTTTTATTCGCTCAAGACTTTTCAGCTATGCTGAGAACTATGGTTGTACTTGTACTTGTACTTGTAGTCCATACTGTAGTTAGTAGTTAGGAAATGGAAATAATCAAGTGAAATTCACTCATTCCACTTCAAAGTTCTTTTATTAACACGCAAAAGCAACACTATGCCCTAAAACAATATACAATAATAGGAATCAATTGGAAGAGATTCTTGAGAGAAAAAACACTTATTGTAGGATTGATGGTTGATTGAATTGAATGGATCGTTGGAATGAATTGACTCTGTCACCCACCACCCAGTCCATGCCAATGTCAATGATTGGGTCTGCCCTGTCCCTTCAACTCACGAGGTCACGGGGTCATAAGGGTTGAGAATGAGAAGTGATTACTGTAGATGAACTAAGGAGAGCCATCTCTCCAGTCCATGTCCTCTGGAGGAGTGGAGTGACCTCTGACCCAACCTTGTGAACTGGGTGAGTGTGGAGGGTGCGGGTGGGGAAGGGATGGGAAGGGAGGGAAATGGGATCAATCATGGAAATGAGATTGAAAGGTGAGTGTAGTTAGACAGAGTGATTGTGTGAGTTTCTCTCATCCATGTCCATGTCCATGTCCATGTCCAGCCATCTCCTCCTCCTTCTCATAACCACAACTCCACAAATGTACTGGACTGGACAAGGGCCATTCTCTCTCCCTGGATGCTCTCTGGACTGGACTGGACTGGAGAGTGTGGAATGAACCAATGGAATCCACGCACTACACTACTACACATACATATGCAAGGCCCATGCAGCTGAATCAGATGGAAAGAGAGATGGAGATGGAGATAGAGATGGATCAATGGAGGGGTAGAGGGGTAGAGGTAGAGGTAAAGAGTCTGTGGGTGGGGATGAGAGTCAACATATAAAAGTCATTTAATTAATGGTATTTGTCTTGTCCCCACCCACTCCTCCCCACCTACCCCCATCTCTCCTCTCCTCTCCTCTCCTTAGCCTCACTCAGACTTTCACATCCCAACCTCTCTTCCTCTCCTGTCCTGTCGGACTCTCCGACTCTCGGACTAATAAAAAGTGATGGAGAGAGTCAGAGGCAGAGGGAGAGAGAGAGAGAGAGATCGCGTGATCAAATTAATCAGAAAGGCTTTTAGTTCACTACCTTAGCTAGCTGGCTACGTACCCCCATCCATCCTACCCCTACCCCTTCCTCCCCACCCATCACCCATCCATCCACTCAGCACTCAGCACCCATCACATCACCCATCCAAAACACGCAATCATTGATCTCTTCTCTGCTCTGCTCTTCCTGAGGGTGGGGTGGGGTGGGGTGGGGGTGGGGACTCCTCTCTCTCTGTGTTGTGTGAGAATGGACTGTGTGTGTGTGTGTGGTCTATTGGTGTACGTGTGAGGAGAGATAAGAGTGAGATGAGAACAATGAGAGTAATTAGTAGCTAATTAGAGCTATAAGTAAGTGAAGACAAGGAGTCATTAGTTGTAAGAATAAGAAGAGTAAGTAAGGAGATAGGATGGGAGAGGGTGAGGGAGGCTGAGTGTGAGCCTGGGGTGGAATGTGATGCACATTCCATTCCACTCATTCTCTTCGCACTTCTCTCTCTCACTACTACTACTACTACTTCTACAGCTGGTATTGGAATTGGTCATTGAGTCCATTGAGTCCATTGAGTCCAAGTCATGGACTCCACCAGTCCTTCCTGTCCTGGATGTGAGTGGAAATGGAGGAGAGGACATGGACATGGACATGGACATGAGAGAGAGATATGAGATGGGAAGTAAGTATCTGGGACACCTCCTAACTCTATTGGAATGGAACCACACTCATCACATCACATCATCACATCATTCTTACACACACCAGCGGTGCACAAAGACAAAGACAAAGACAAAGACAAAGGAAGTGGAAGTGGAAGTCCACTCTCGTTCTCTAACCCCATCACCCCATGAGATAGAGATGGTCCATGTCTAACAAAAAGGGAAATGTCCTCATCTTCATTCCTGGAATACTCCAACGCCAACGCTGTTCGTTCTCCAGTCCATGGATAAAGGAGAAGAGAAGAGACGGGCAAGGTGTGGAGTGAACGGGTTCTGTCCTGTCCTTTGACTCCCATCCAGTCCCAAGTCCCAGTCCTAACTCCTAACCCACCACCTAATAAGTCCTAACCCACCACATGGCATGGAGCACATAATAGCACATGTACATACATAGCACATGCATGACAAATCCATTGATTTTTAATCAATTATGAAATGGTAAATGAGTAAATGAGTGGGAGAGAGAGCATGCAGATGCAGATGCAGATGCAGGATAACCATTCCGCCACAGGTAGCAGTAGACATAGCAATCATAGCATAGTAGACAGGAGTAGGAGATTGGCTTTGGGATGAGGAATGAGAATGACTGGTAGGTAGAATGGGGGTGGGGTGGGAGTGGGTGGGGAGAATGTAGATCAATCCATCAATTGTTTTTGACCGAGTCAAGTCAGAGAGAGAGAGAGAGAGAGAGACATGGCCCCAAGTGACTCACATCATCCACACAAACAATCTCCCAATTATCCCACATCCACTCTTCAACACATACGTAGGTAATATGAATGACTGGTTGGCCCAACTCAATCACTCTCTGCTCCTGTGTCTGTCTAGTGTTGGACGTTTCCTCGTGTCCTCATCCAACCCCAACCCACTCTCACTCTCACTCTCACTCTCATGAGTCAAGAAAGAGATAGAGAGATTCCAATGAATCCCTAATCCCTAACCAAGGTTCAGTACAATTCTCAATCTCCGCATCCTCATTCATTCGAATCAAAAGTACGGAGTCTGAGTGTCCTTGTCCTTGTCCAGAGTCAAATGAGGTCATGTGAGGTCTCTCTCTCTCCCTCTCTCTCTCTCTCCACTCCCTCTAGTCTTCTCTTCTTTGGACTCTAGGCAGGGAGTGAATTCTCAAAACGGTTTATCTCGGTTCCAACTGTGCGCGGGTAACTTGCCCCTACTTTTCCAACATTAAACTCCGTACAAGTCTCAAAAATCGTTCGCACTCTCGTACCCCAACCCCGAGCAAAGTTGCGCTGATCGCAGTACATGCAACCAAAATTTGCACCTCCTCTGCAACCGTCTAAAATTTAGATTCTCGTAATGCCTAGTTCACAATAAGACGCACATGCGCCGTGCAACTGCGTTGACGTGCGTCCAGTTCGCGCGTCTCACCCAGACGCAGGAGTTACGCAGAAGCGCGGCAGTTCACATCAGATGCAAACATCGCCTGCTCTCCAGTGGCGTAAATAGGGGGGGCGTCGTCCGAGACACAGCCTGGTTGAGAACTGGACGCAAATGCACCAACTGTTCGAATTCGCATGCGATGCTGGTATTGTGAACCAGGCATAAGGTCGCGCAGCGTCGGAAAGTGCCGAATTCACCCATTTTGCAAGGAGCTTTGGGTTGAAATGCGTAGGTATGGCTATACATTTGCCAACAAGCACAAACGAAATCCACGTAAACAGTGTTTGGTTTGATTTGACTTGACTCGAACTTTGAGTTGCACATGTGTAAATGCTTGCTCTTGTTTCAGGGATTTAGTCCATTCCGTTCAAAATCCATTTTTAAGATTTGTAGTAGATTTGAGATAAATCTTTAAAGAAGATTAAACGAAGTTTAAACTTAGAATAATTACTCCAAGTTTGAGGTATTCAAACTTCGAAGTTCGGGTGAATTATTCCAAGTATTTAGTGTTTTACGTCTTATGGCGTGTGGCTTAGTAAAAAGCAATTGATCGGTTCAGCGAATGAGCTGTCACCGTGTTAAATTCTCAGGAAACATTAACATTTTTAACATCCAATAACAAGAATCTTATAACAATCTATTATCTAACAATCCTTGATCTTGTTACAAATACTCACTTCTGAGCAATAAAGCGCATCCGAAAAAGTCCGCTTCAATCAAATATTCCTTGCTGGTAGATAAGCTTTGTCAACTTGATACATTTGTAATAAGTAAATGTGCGCTCATGTTTTTGAGATCTGAGATGACTAATCAGATGAACTTTGTTTTCCGAAGTCACATTTCTCCGAGGAGCATGGAGTGCTCTACCCAATTAGAATATTTGATTATTTTATATTGATGATTTTAGAGAACACATTCTAAGTATTGTGAAGTCACTTTATGTTCAAATTGGCCTAAAATCAGCATGGTGGTAGACCTTTTGGCCCCTATAATTATATTCTCCCAAGTTCTTTTTGCTAGGTTTTAAGTGTGCGCGAACCACAATGGGAAAAAACTCTCTTGTCTTGATTTTAATGGACTGATCGAATGTCCATAAACACATTTTCTGTTTATTCGAGCTTTCTGGAAGAGATTGCTCCCTTTGTCAGGAAATAGACTGAAGAGAGAGAAGGACGGTGCAAAATAAATTTTAAGATCCGCTTATTGCAAACAGCTTCTGTTCAATTAAGCTCCTGAAAATCGAAACGTTGGAAGATAATTTCATTGTGAACAATGTTTAACTTGGCAGCTCGCGTTGGTCACAGCGCGCGAAAAACCCCCGCGCGCTTTAACTCGGCGCGCCTAAACATTACATCGTATTGATCCTTTCCAACATTGTTCAGCAAGGACTTATTTACCACCAAGCCAATTTCAGCCCACTAGAACTGCATTTTCTCGACAAATTTTTATACATTGTTAGCATGGGAGAAAAACTTGGAATATTATTCCAAGTATTCGGTCCATTTTTTCGAATACTTGGAAACTTGGAATAGTTGAAGACTCTTGGAAGTTGGAAGCCCTAAATCCCATCCCTTCACATCGGAGGACGAGTTGGAGTGATTTTGGGAATGGGAAACATCGAGACCCTATATACTTGCCTTTGACTCTGTCTCTGTGGATGGAGAACGGAATGGAGATGCACGTTCAGTTGTACTTCTTAGTCGTGGAAACGCTCCCGATAGTAAATTGTAGCTTGAGTACATGTTATGTTTGTTGATCGACTCAAATCTTCAAATAAATTGGTTGAGGTCTAACGAGGAGAGGGTTAAGCCAGGGACAAACCGTTTACAATGCAACCTATCTTAACATTTACATAAACATATCCACATTTTACGTGTTTTTGGTTTTTCAAAACGCTACGATTTCTAGTCTTTGGCGGTTTCTTATGAAATTCGTACAACACGAAAGGACGGAGTCTTTGTTTTGGCGATTTTCACATGGGAATTCACATAAGGATTAAGTAAATCCTTATGGGTATAATGTTGTCTCAGGAACCAAAAAAAATCGAAATATGTGTTAGATGTGGGAGGGAGTTGGAAAAACAGTTTTATTTGTGTGTTTTGGACACTTTGTGTTGTGAGTCTGAAATGAACGTTAAGATGAATTGTGTTGAATTGGAATGTATCAATGTATGGTGTGGAGATGACAAACCTCGAGGGATGAGGGATGAGGGATGAGAGTGAGGAGTAGGACAGTGAGAGAGTCAATTGTAACCAGGTGAGGTTGAGGTTGGTGGGACTGGGACTGGGACTGGGAGCAGTTGACAAGGTCATCCACATGATCCACATGATCCTATATGATCCCACATGATCCACTTCCTTCACTACTACTAGTCAACTGAAATGGGAGATAATGAAGAGTAGAGAGTTTGGATTTGGAGTGGACTGGAGTTGTTAGAGTTTGGATTGGAGGGATGCGGATGGAGATCTGTAGATGAGATCTGTCTATTCTCCACATCTCCACTTCCTTTCCTTCACTTCACATGTCCAAAAGAATCCCATGTCCATGGACCCAACTAAACTCCAGGAGCCTTGCTAAGAAGGAAAGAGTTAAGACAAGAGAAGAGGTTAAGAGTTAAGAGTTAAGAGGTAAGAACAAGGAGTGGTTGGGTCATGGTGATGGACTTTGGTCTCTACTGCCTAACTGCCTCTGTCCAGGCAGTGGAGTGGGGTATGTAATCGTAATCTATTCAGGATACACTCATGCCATTCCACTTGTCCACTAGACCCTAGACTCCTCTCCTCTGCCCTGCTCTGGGCTCACTGGTCGTGGGCTGTCGTTTAGTAGAGTAGAGGTGAAACTAAAACAAAAGGATAAGTGTTGAATGGAGTGCACAATGCAATGTGTGGAATGTGTGGAATGGAATGGAGTCCATGTAGTGGAGTGCAGTGTGAATGAGTGTGAGTTGACTGGGTGAGTGGACCCAAGAGTCAAGAGTCTGCATCCACAGTCAAGGCAACTCAAGGTCTCTCTCTCTATCTGATCTGATCTCCATCCCATCTCTTCTCTTCTCTTCTGTGTAGGATGAGGAGACTGAGGAGAGGAAAGGGTGGGCGTGGGACAGAGAGCGGAACTATCACACGCAACGCAGCCCAACGCAACGCAACAAGAGAGAGACCAGATGCGGAGAATGCGGAAGAGATCCAAGGACACGCACTCCTCCCTCCTTCCCTCCCACTTACAACTTACTACTTACTACTTACAACTCACAACCAAAATCAAAAGAGCAAAAGACAAAGACAAAGACTGGTAGTAAACACATTTCAATTCATCTCTCAAGAACGGCCTTGACCTTTATTCCTCTCTTTCTTTCTTTCCTTCCTTCCATCTACTCTCCATGCACTTGATCACTTCATCTCAACCCTTAATTAATTCATGTTCATATCATCATATCAATCAATTCACTACCTCTTCTCTTCATTACCGCTTACTTTACTCTTACTCATTACTCACTACTCACTACTCACTAGTCAGTATTCAGTAATGATAGTACTTTAGTTGAAGTAGGTAGTATAGTTTACTTTGTAGTTTACATTTTGTAATATTCATAGGTATTCGTAGGTATTCATAGGGTAGAGTACAGGGTAGGAGTGACTACACAATGACAATCACAACACACAACACACAGAACAGGGCTATTAAGACTTATGGTCTATGGTCTATGACCTATGACCTCTTCCCTTAGCACGTGTTAGAGAGTCAGAAACCCCTCCAGAGTGACCGGACTAGTTGAGCTCCACGCTGTCCATTGTCCTTCCCCTCCCTTGACTAGTCTTTCACTCCCCACCCCCACTCACACACTCAAGTGTCTTTTCATGTGGAGAGCCAGATGGTCTGAGCGAGAGAATGCCCGCTCACAGAGGGCGCACTGGAACGGACGGTCTCCTGTGTGCTTCCGGTAGTGGCGGGTCAACTCGTCTGACCTCGCAAACTTCCACCCACACCCCTTCCAATTGCACTGGTACGGCTTCTCCCCTGTGTGCGTCCGCAGGTGGGCCTTGAGGTGCGAGGACTTGGTGTACGTCTTCGCACATCCAGGTTGAGAGCATGTGTGGGTCGTGACCTTCTTCCTCCCCCACCCTCTCCGCCCTTTCTTGGGGTCAAAGGGACGAGAGGGAGGGGGTGGCTGTGGGGGTGGTTGAGACGAACTGGGGCTCACGAGGAGGTCCACTAGGTGAGGAGAACAGGGTGGCGTCATCACTTTCACTTGTAGGGGGTGGGGGTGGGCCACCCGACCCCCTCCTTTCCGAGAGAAGGTGGCGATGGAGGGGAGACGTGAGGGGGTGTTGGGGGTTTGAGGACTCGCAGGGGGTGAGATCTGACCCACATAGTTTGTGTGTGGAGGGTTGTGAGTGGGGAGGAGGGGTTTGAGGTCTGGGGAGTGTGTGGGGGGTGGGTAGTAGGGCAAATCCTCCGCTGCTCGATGGATGAGGAGGTCCAGGTCAATGTAGTCTTCTGAGGTGGGGAGGAAGGAGGGAGGGTCTGTGGAGGGGTGGAGAGGGTGGGGTAGAGATGGGGGTGGATGATGAGTGGGAGGGAGAGGAGGGGAGTCTGGAGGTCTGCGACTGGATGAGGATGAGTTTGAGGATCCTGTGGGACTGGAAGGGTCACTCAAGAGTCCTCCTGATGTTGTGTCTGAAGACGCCTCCCCCAAGAGAACACTCTCAATGTCTTGCCACATCTGTAGGAGTGAACACAAAAGAAAAGAAGAGAGGATCAATTCATATTCCTGTTCAAATATTCCCATTGTTACAGTTACAGTTACTAGTTACTGATGGTATGGTGTATGAGTTAGAGTGCGTGAAGCCATATAGTCTAGTCTAGTCTTTTGGGTTTCCTCTGGACTCTGACCAGAGAGGTTATTGTTCTGTTCTACTACTATACATATATTCTACAATTAGTCTTACGATTAGAGTTAGAGTCTAGAGTTTAGAAGAAAGATAGGGCTGGATGTTGGATGTTGGATGAGACGAGAGTCTCATCCTGTCCTGAGCTTTGAACAACAGTTTTAATTGCATGTGTTCACTAGGAAGAGGAAGTGAGGACAAAGTCCTTGACTCCCTGTCCCTGGTCCAGAGTTAGAGTAGGAGACCTACTCTAATACAAAAAGCCCAATGTCCACAAGGAGTCTCGTTGCAAGAGTTGGAATGGAAGGGTGGGTCATAGAGTCAGAGTATCCCAGCTGTAGGTGCTAGCTGAAGCCATGGATCCAATCCAGTCCAGTCCAGTCCAACATGACATTCGAGTAGAGTCAGTCTTCCATTCCAAATTCCATTCTTAAGTTGACACAGAGTCCAATGGAGGGAGTGGGGAGTGAGTGGACTTCAACTACATCTACATCCGCATCTTCATCTTCTCCCCCAACCTAACCTAACCTAACCTAACCTAACCATAACCTCAAGGACTGGTCCTGGTCTTGGTCTTGGGACTCTTGCACTCCGGCTCTCCCTCCATTCCCTTTGTTGACAATGAAATGACTGTGGCTGATTGGGACTGGACTGGACGGAATAGTAAAACTAATAGTACTAGTACTAGTCCTCTCCTCTGACTCTGAGAGTCCAATGAGTCCAATGAGTCCAATGGTTGTCCATTGTCCAACTCCTCATGTCATGTCCTCATCCAGTCCGGAAGGAGGGAGGGAGAAGGACACGAGGACATCCCCCTCCCCCTCCTCCTCCTCCCCCATCCTAGCCATAGCCATAGCCATAGCCATAGCCATAGCCATAGCCTCCTTCATACCGTCATACAACAAACACTTGACACACAGAGTTTGGAGTTTCGTTTATCCTTTGCTTTTGCTGGAAAGACTAGAGAGACAGAGATGTTAGGGTAAGGGTAAGAGTAAGAGTAGTAAGAGCGTCCATTTCCACATTATGAGGGAGACAGCGAACACTGAAGAATCAGGTGAATGAGATGTTGAATCAAGTCAAGGGATATGTTCATGTGTGGTTAGTGTTGGAGCTGGAGTGAAGAGATAAGAGAATGGAGAGAGAGATGATTATGATTACGATTTTATGAATCCATGGACTCAACCACATTAAATTTGATTTGATTTGATCGGAGAGAGAGGGAGAGAGAGAGAGAGAATGAGAACGTGGATGGACTATATGCATGTACACATAGACATAGACAACTACTCCATTCCATTCCGACTCTTTCATTCATTCCAACGTCGTAGTCGTCTCGTAGTGGTCTCTTTTCTTTTCTTCTACTTCTGACCACTCTCAAGGTCATGGAGTGGATGGAGTGGATGGAAAACTAGTCCAGACACCACGCACACACTTCCTTGTCAACTCCTTCCCTGCCATGTCATGCCCTCACACTTAATTGAGCCCAGATCCTGGATTGAGTGATTAGAATGTGTGTGTGGAATAGGAATAGTACCTGCGTTGAATGTTTTGGACCACGGACATTCCTCATTCCCTCTTCCCTGTTCCTTACTCCCATCCACCTTGACAGAGAGAGAGAGAGAATTGGGTGTCCACTGCCACAGCTACTGCCATGCTCAAGGTCCACTCTCTCTCTCTCTCTCTCTCTCTCTCTCTCTCTACCTCAACTCTTTAACTGTTTCCTTCCTTTGAGAGATGAAGAGATTGAGATTGAGATGGAGATTGAGAAGGAGGATGTGGATGTGGAATGTGGATGTGGATTGGTCCAAGGACATTATGTTGGACATGGACATGGGCTACACTTCCTGGACACACAACACACTACACGCACCACGCACTCTGCGGACTCTACTCTACTACTACTATCCTATCCATCACATCTTTACCTTTACCTCTCACTTGTACTTTTCTCAATACATTCCATTCCATTCCAACAGAATGAGTCTATCTCTTCCTCACTCACTCAGCACATAGGAGAGTGTCATGGGTCATGGGTCATGGGTCATGGTCTAACCTTATTGGTGGGAGGGGGAACATGATGGACATGAAATGATCCTTAGCCCTGGGGTTGCAGGATTTCTCAGTCTGAAACTAAACCTAATGAAAACTTGTATATTTCAAGAAAAACTGTATGATTTGATTTTACCCGTTCTCAATTATCTCAATTGAAGATGACGTGTTAGATAGGTTTAGGACATGATTCATGATTGATTTGACTAATTAATTTAAGATATTTGTTAAGAGACATAGAGACATAGAGACATAGAAGACAATGCAATGTTTCCGGTTTGGTCTAATTGATAATGCTGACCCCAAGCCACGCAGACTAAGTACGCATAGGTGTATGTATAGTTGCGGTTTAATTTTGTGGTATTAGTGGGGGACTTAATAACGTTGGCCTGGGTCGGCCCTCATGATGAGGGCATAAGCGGGGACTAGAATATGTTTTGTGATATGTGGGTAGTGGTATAGATGCTATGACTGTGCCTTGTAAGAAGGACAGGTTGACCAGTGAACTGAGCATGAGCCTATTCA
>JAQIXO010001623.1:0-11767 GCA_034700305.1 Protaphorura armata | reverse complement strand
TGGAACTGTACAACCCATGAGATTCATACAATGTACAAAATACATAATAAAGATCAAGAGTTTGACGAAATAATTTATACCTGGCCCTTAAATCTTCTGTTCTGACCGCCACCTCACGGGCGGCAATATGTGGTACATTCCTTAAGGCTATAAAAGTGTCCTCACAAATAATCTTGTCATGGTATAAAGTAATGACCAATTTAAAAAATTGTCGAAATTCTAAACTCAATTGTGGCGGAAAATTATACCCACGTGGTTTAGTTTTACAAATATCTTTTATCACGAGACACATGGTGTTTGAAATTCTCTCTACGTAAGATGGCGTAATCTGCTCTAACTGTGGCTGTAACCCAAAGGTGTTCTCATCATCACTTTTCTTAACAATTGCACTCAACAATTGAAATGCCTTCACATAATTTTCATGTTTTAAATACTGAACAAACTTGAGAATATTTTTTTTCATTGAATCCATTTGTTTGTCTTCCAATGATCTAAGGAAGGAAGGGTAATATTTCTCAAGCCGATTGTCCTGTATAAATTCCTTGATTGTAATGCAATGGACTAGACACTGTTTTTCAACTGTGTCATAGTCTCTCACTTCAAGGAATGATTTCTGAATCAATTCAATCAATTCAGTGAGTCTGTAATACGTGTCATTCTTTTTTGGTTTATTCTCAACTTGAATTCTAATACTTTGTTGTACTAATCGATGGATTTTAAAAGTACCCTCACTATTCCATACAATCATTGAGTAGTCCAAAAGTAATTGGATTGCTTTATCAATGTCACTTTGTTGTACAGTTCCATTACCCTCTCTCCCTAATGACTTCCACCAATTTTTGTGCTTCAAGAAAGTGAACAAATGGATTGGAATATTATCAGGGCTTAAATAAGCAGATAATTCCATGATTCGTACAGCAACTTTACTCTGACTCTTGATTCTCTCAAGTGTAACATTATAAGTGTCAAGAGTTGTCTTTTTATAAGGGTCCCCTGTCCTCTGCCAAAATGCAAAACCTAATTTATCTTTAGAACTTTCACGGAACTGCTTAATGTAAGAAGACATATGACGACTCATCTTAATATCATATTTCCGACTTCCAGATTGCATTGAAATAAAAGCTCCGGCTTGTCTGACTGCCAATGGTAAATATTCTAGTAGTTTTGATATTTCCTTAGCATAGGTTTCCTCCTCTATGGTAGTGAGTCCCAAGTATTTCTTTAAAAATTGAACTGACTCTACCTCACTGAATCCCTTCAATAAAATAACGTCAACTTTGTCAAGCCAATTTTGCTTTCTACTCGTTATTAAAACATAAGGTGGTTCGGCGGCATCCGGAGATGTTGTTTTAGGAAGAAACTGCTCTATCAAATTATACTCCTCAACATTATCAAATATAAAGAGAGTTTTCTTCCCTGAGAAATTTTTGTATAACTTCTTAAGAAGTTCTTGACTTAAATGTTTATCATTCCTTCCTCTAGGAATTCCTAAATGAGAAATGAGCCGATTAAAAGAATCAATTAGTTTCCTTACGCTTTCACCGTTAATCCAAATCACACTGTTGTAAAATTCTTCTTTATACATGTGCCATGCATATTGTACACTCAAGGAAGTTTTCCCAGTTCCACCCAATCCGCATAAAACGGCGAATTCTTTGTTGTTGTTGAAATCCATGTTTCTCATTGTGATGGATTGGTGGACTTGATCCATTTCTACGTCACGTCCAGTGAACACGGTTATTCTCTTTGGAACTTCAAACCAAATTCGTCCAAGCTCATTTTTCGTTTCAGGTAATGGTCGAGGTAATGATCTGGTTGATGGACTACGATCTCGAAGGCCAAATCCCAATGATACCTCATCTGAATTCAAATATGAAATCCAAAAAATAATTTATTTGGCAAAATTTATATTCGTGGGTATCGTGAACTAAATTTTATTTTGTACACAGTACCTGCAGCTTTACGATAGCCCTCTCCTTTTAAAATTTGAATCAAGTCTGTAATGGTGGGACAAACATCCTTTGTTGATATCCATTCACTTATAACTGCAACTAAAAAACTGTGTGTTCCAGCCCCTGGATCCTTCCATAATCTTGCTCTTATCTCATTGACTTGTGGCGGAATTAGACCCAGACTCCCACATAATATATCAGTTTCCCTAGTCAGTTCTGTACATTCCATTAGAGCTTTCACAATCCAATGGACATCGCGCTGGTTCAGATCTAAAAAATATATTTTCAAAACACAATTGAAAAATTCAAATATAGTTCGACTATTTAATTTTTAAAACTATTATGTTTCGCTGTATTTACTAACAAGGTAACCACCTGAAGTGTAGCTCCGACCTGGAATAACCACCATACTATTTACAGACACTAGCTCAACCTAATGACACACCCAAGAGGGTTTTTTGTCAAAATGAAAACTGTGCCCTCCAGAGGTCATCAAAGGTCATTCCCCGTGCTCTCTAATGTAATGTTAAATTCGGGAATATCGATTCTCAACTTGCCCCATCCCGAATCTAACATTACATTAGGGGGCATGGGGGATGACCTTTCGTGACCTCTGGAGGGCACAGTTTTCACTTTGACAAAAAATCCTATTGGGTGTGTCACGGGGGTACCCTAGGGTATACAAAAAGTATGGTGGTGACTCGACAGGTCCGAGCTACACTTCAGGTGGTTACCTTGTAAGGCTCCGATCAGGTCAGCTAATTCAGTCCAGGTTTCAGGTCAGGTCGACGGTTACCTGACCTCTTCGGAGCCTTAATATTTACTATAGCAGTCCCTGTTTGAAATATTGTAATTTATTTGTACCTACCTCCTGTAGCCATTTTATTGAAGGTACATTTAGTTAGTGGTTTATTACATCATCACTCCGTTTTCTTTACCGGGACGTGGTTGTGGGTGTTATTCACTTTATTTAAACTCTTCTGTCCTTATTTCTCACATTCGCTCAGGTTTTTTTATTTCATTTTTGAAATATAAATAAAAGAAACAAACCAACGGCACTATAGAAAATTCTAGGTCTAGTTGAGGTGTACGTAGTCAAATTGATTATGTAGTCGTAATAATGGTATAATTTACTACTGCACTGGTAGAATGCCGTGATGATCGATCCGACTATCACGAGGTAGACTAAACATTCCTGTTATAGATAGAACTAAATTGAGTGGAAGGGTGAATTGATTCAATTGATTAATTTGTTGCTGGCGAGGACAGGTAAAAATTTTAAATGCTTATGCTTGCAGTTATAGATTGTAGCTGACAATGCCAACGGATTGAATGGCTGTATGGAATATTATGACTTTAATAAATGATTCTCTGACTCTGACTGCAATACAAAAACAGATAAAGGTCAAGTGTAGATTTCCGTCCGTGTAAGTTCGCTTTGTTACCCGTTCCATTGTGCTAACTATCAACTCTATCTTTTGTTCTGCATATGATAAAGGCGAATCATTATTGTTTACTAATTCCGCATAATAGGAAGGACTAACCAACCCACTTGAGAAAGAATTCCAAAAAAATACGATTCAATTAAACTTTTTGTTTTTCCACGTGCATGATGGAGTTTATGATGTAAAATTACACGAATTTACTTTATATGCACTTATATGTGGTTGTTGCATCAAAGCATTGTCTACCCGTATTTTATTCTCCTTATATGCACATGCACATAATTTTCTAGTGAGCAGTACGCACGTCTCATAAATAATTGAAAGGCCATAAACCTCATTTGTACGCGTGGGTACTTCAATAACAGTATCTTGACGACGTACATGAGTATAGAACATATATTAATTATTAATAATAATAATTAAGAATTATTTTGTAGTTTTTATTGTAATAATACTAGAAATTAAAATCCAGTTAATTTACGGATTTTCCATTCTCACTGGGGCTAATTACAATCTTAATATTCTTTATATCCAAAACTTAATTAAGAATGTGGACTCTTCTATTTTAGAAAAAGAGACCTTAAGAACATGACATGGCCATGATATTAGCAAAGCAATTCGCCTGTTGAAATGTCATTTATTATGCATGGTTAATTTAAACTTTCTATATGCACAGAATGGGCTGTAATTTTATAGACTAGTACTGCACTGGTACGTGTATAACTATACATAAATACTAACGGGCGTATCCTAATACCATCGATTTCCCATGCACCTGACGTTGTATTTTACGGTTTTTGCATACACAAGATTAATTGGAACGGTTTGATCAATAAATGTCCGAACCGACGCCGGTGATCAAACAATTGGTTTCCTTCAGTAGTACACATGTAGTATTTGTACTTTTTGTGTCCTGTCCTCAAATAGCTTTGTATCTATACGCGTGGGGAAAAATTGAGAGGAAATGAGCTCTTAGCAACCAAACAGATAAATATAGTCTGCGTGACAGTGACCGTATTTACCTTCTTTACAACAAAGCGGCAAGGGCTGCTTGTATTTCTGCCTGAGAAAATGGAGAAACAGCAGATTAAAGAACTCTTGGAATTCCTCTTAAATTCATTCCGAGCACAATTGGCCGTCCAACCCGCAAATTCGCCAGGAGTCTGTCCGTTTGATTTTCAAAATTTTCTAACTCGGTGGAAATCCAGTCATAGGCAAACTGGGAACGGCGGCGGTTTTGGGATGGTACCATTTGGAGCCACTGCTACGCATGCGCTGACACCGACAACGACCTCAACAACAACGCCATTTAAATCTCAACTCGTCCTAACATTAAATTCCGTCATTGCCCAAGGATTACTGGATTCAATTCTTCCATATTTGGTTTCAGCCCTTGGCCGCACGCGCATCAGCGCTCAAGAAATCCCTTTGTCTTTGTCTACAAATTCCACATTGGCTATTAAATATGAAAAATCTAGGAAATCGGAGAGTCCGGCAAAAACAACAGAGGACTGCGAAATTGTTATCCATGTTTGTGATGAGTCACGTGGTCTCCGAGAAGACTTTCAATTCCAACAATCTACTTTGACCAATGAAATGGGATATTTCACTCATGTAGCCGTCAAAGGTCAAAGGTTAAGAGATTTAGACATTTCTGTACATTGTGATTTGAATGTGTTCGACTGGTTGATGAGATGGATTAGCGAGCGTGGACAATTAAATGCTAATTCTGACCTTCGGCTGGGTATGTACGTTAATTTTCTAATTAGGCCCGGAAGGGTACCCCTACATGTACTTTCTCTCAATATCAATTAATTTTTTTGGGCAGATCCGAAAAATGCGATTGGAATCGTGGTCTCTGCTGATTTCCTTCAAATGCCGACACTCGTCTCTGAATGTTTAGACTTTGTTCATCAAAATATTGAACAAGTCGTGAGTCATTCACCAAACCTAAGTTGTTTGAGTGAAAGTCTCGTGAAGAAATTGGCTGGATATTTTCGACATTTGGATTTGGAGAGAAGAATCGTTAAATTGGATCGAACGGATCGAATCACATCTCGACTCTTTATCCAACATATATTGGCATTGAATTCCCCTGGACAAGATTTAGACTTTATGAGTGCACACATGTCTGCATCAACTGAGACGCTGTTTCGATGTGAAATATGCGGGCAAATAGTCACAAATTCTGTCGCATCAAAAATCCTTTGTGTAATTACTAGGCTTGATTCACGAGGAAGGGTTTTTGGGTGTCACGTGAAAGATTCCAATTGGACGCTTACGAATCATATTCGGGAGTTGAAAAGGGAGCTCAAGACATGGCGACGAGTTTATTGGAGGTAGTTAAGAATTAATCCTTTGAATTACGAATCGGATAAAAATTGAGTACATGCATATTTTTAGAATTATCGGTTTTGAATTTGAATTTTGTTGATAAATATTGACGTCTTTGAAATTTGAAATTTTTTTTCAAATAAGACTCTGGGGAACAGTCAACTTCTTCAAGTGTGGAAATTGTGGGTTCTATTTTCCTGCTAGAGGGCTCGGGACCTGTCGATTTCATGCAGATCTCACAAACCGGACATTATTGTCGATCCCAACGATTGAAGAAAAATTATCGTACGCTAGAATGGCTCGGAATTTTGGTGAGACGAATGATGATGTTCTAACCTCGTTGGGTCATCAGACTGGTATAAAAATATTCAAAATGGAGAATTTCGTGGTTTTCTGGTTTACAATTTTAAGTTTTCAATTAAATTCAGGTCCTCCAGGTATAGAAAAGGATTTGGGAGTTTCATCTGCGAATACAGCGCAGAATTCTGTCGAAACGACACCTACTCAACCTTATAAAAAACATAGGTGTTGTCAAGAAGCGAGTTACAAGTACTCGCCGCATCCGCGAATCACGGTACAAAATATATTTTTTGTAATTTCAGTTTAAAATTGATTTACAAATGTGCAATGGAAAAAGTTTAACCCTTGCACGCTTTTTTGACAATTCAGGGCTGTGAAACAAAAGATCATGTGGCGTATGACGAACTCGCAGAAAATTGGAGCATTCTTCTGCATTTCCGTGAATTGATCGTGGATGAAAATTTCGAGACACATTGGGAAATATTGGGTGGGAAAATTCAACTAAGGCCACCTGGTGGTCAAAATACTCCGAAGGATTTGTTGAATTCTGGTTCTGCATCCGCCACTCATCCAATTAAGAAATCATCCAAATATTCAATATTTATGAGAGCTCCAGTGACAGAATCACGTCCTGGGGTGGATTCCAGTTCGACAGACTCAGATGAGAGCGCAGAATCACCACCACATGCGCAGAGAAATCCACGAAGGCTTCATTCACAATTGGATCAAACGAAGGACACTAATTCTTGGATTTGGAATCCTGATTTGAGCACTCGATACAATCAAGATATGCAGAGGGAAAGGGAGGAAAATTACATGGTAAGTTTGGCTGCGGTTTTAGCCCAAAGAGTACCACTGGAATCGTCAAAATTCCAATTTCTGAGACGGAGGGCACCAAAAGAGGTAATTCTAAGAACTTGAGCACGTCCCGTGTTCAATTCTTACTCAGTCCGTCAGCCTATTTCCTAAATCTTGATTAATTGTTCTTGACAATGTGTTAATTATTGTCTATTTGATTTGTATAGGATATTGGAGGAAGTTTCGTGAGATTGGAACATGACTTCCTTGCCTGAATAAAGTTTCTATGGTGGAAATCCATTAACAATTTTTGGACCTCAAGGGGACATATTTAATATGTATTAAAAAATTGGCATTCAAAATGATACCAAGCTAGTCAACTAAAGTATCTACTGCACGCACACATTATGTTCAATATGAGCCAAAATTATGATTTATTACTCAAATAATAGAGGAATTCTAATAATACAGTTTATTGTGCAGCGAAAAGTCTACTTATTGCACCCTATGGCTGATTTAAATTTATTTTTAAAGAGCTTGAAATACTTTGTGTGGCAGACTAAAGTGACAAGCACTCTTTGAAGAAATGCACCAAAAGTTCTAGCATAATTCTTAACTTTGTCTTTGACATCAGACACAGAGAGACGACCGATTGAATTCAGAAATTTTAAAACTGAAATTGACAACTTATTTGAGTTTGAGATCAAAAACTCAACTGCAAGAACAACAGTGCAAAAGCTTATGTTAATCACGTAAATTATGAAAATTTTTGATATGCTCGTTGTCATATCGAATGCCACAGGTTCATCGGGAGCCAATACCAAACTATCTGATGGAATTATGAATTCAGGGTTACCAGGTCGCCGTTTGAGCAACTTTTCCCAAAATTGATACAATCCAGATTGTACCACAGAATGTACTTGCAATCTCACAAGGGCGATGACATCAGGAATTTTTAAAGCGAAGAAACCAACTGACCAAACCGTCTGCTCTTTAAGAAATCCTTCCCGGCTTTTTCTAAATTTTTCATAATCAGACGAAGGGACATATTTTCTAAACAGTCCAAATATTTTAGAATCCGTAGCCACAAATGCTGTTTTGTCACATTGAAAAGTAGCACGAATTTGTTCGTCAAATTCAAACGCACGCGGTACGTCTATCTGCATGTACATTTGTTTCAACTTGTTAAGGGTTGTTTTAGACGAGTTCAATATTTCTTCAATTCTGTGTCTTTTTTTAATTGCATCTCCAAACTCTGTAGCATCGTTTATAAAATTCTTAGGATCTTTTCGGCCGAACTCTGAATAATAAAATCGTCGTTGCGTTTTATCTGCAACGTGTTCCTTAAATTTTGTACGGGCACCAACCGCGTCCATACAATTTGTATGAAGAGTAATATTGTATTTCAAAATATCATTAAACGTCTCCAAGTACTTTGGTTGCAAGGGTGCAAATATTGTAGAGGTCACAATACCCTTGTACGCATTACTAAATATAACTCCAATCATAATCCAAATGCCAAGCATTATGTTGAAGAAGTGCATTCGTCCAACAACACTTGAGAACGGAAAACCTTGTTCTAACAGAATTCCCGGCCAACTCAACCAATTCGGGTACGCTCTAATTTTTTTAACGAAAACGAATACACACACTGTGAATACAATCGTAGCCATCATGGCGATCAACAAAGCGATCCAGAGTTCAAACTGAAATGGATCAGTGAATTTTGAGTACACGAATGATTCTGTGCTGAGTTTGTGACATGACGCAAAGTGAAACCCATCATATGATACGACGACATAAATATCAGGAGACCTAGTGTAGTACACAAGTGACTCTGGAGTCAATCTGTGTTCTATACTTCTACGTGCTCTTCCATTTTTTTGAACAAGAGGCGGGGATGTGACATTCCAATTTGTACCAAATTGAAGGAGGCCTGTCAGTAGCAGCCGTAAATTAGTTTTTCCCCAAGGATGGACGAATAATTCAAAAGGGGAATAATTCTTGCCTTTAGAATTGTACCATTCTTGGTAATCACGGATCCATTTGTCAGTATATGCGTGTTGGACCAAGTGTTTGATCAATCGTCGTCTGTCATCATTTTTACTCCACGTCGTAGTATGTTCAGGATAGTCAATATTGATTACGTTCGGCTGAAAACCAAATTGAGGGTCGATGAAATACTCCAAACTTACAACAGAGCTTGTAGAGTTCAAATTCAGATTCCAAATAAATGCAAATGATATGTGTGAAGTCTCCGAAAATTTTGGCATGAAATCTTTCACTTTCATTGGGAAACCAGACGGAGACGACACAATGTGGAGATCAGTTTCGGGAAACCGTAGAACATACTCCCCATGTTTTTTGGTGGCTTGAAACATCACCGATTTTGAAATTAGTGCCAAGTCTTGCCAATAGGGGTCGTTGAATTGCATTTCCAGTGTCTGCGCCTGGCTCTGGGTGTCCACGCCAAAAAATATGAAAATGGAGATCCGCTCAAAATTCTTTGGAATGAAATTGATAAGTAGAAATTTTTGTATAGTTGGCCAAACCAGTTTCCAATTGAGAGAATGATGGTGCGCCTGCGTGTCTAAATTCAAAATGGCGACTGGGAGGACTAGCGGGGTAATATGTGTGGACTTGATAGTAATGAGTACAATTTGGTTTTGGTTTGGAAATTCAATCACTGGATTTAAATTCAGGATTTGTGGGTCTGTAAGCCCGCGAGCTGCCGTGGCCGATATAATAATCAAAAGCGAAATCGTTGTAATGTAGAAATTCATTTTGTAATAGCGAAAGTACTCAGCCTATATTTTAACTTTGATGTCTACGCAATGATTCAGTCGATATGGAAAAAGCTTCTTGTTCGGTAACTTCGTAATTCCTGAGCAAGGCGTTGGTTAAGAAGCAATATTATTACGCTACGGAAGTCACGCACGGCGCGGCATGGGTATTAACTACGTCTTGATCTCTTGATACTGTTCCTTTGGGCGTTTCATCCGTAATAGTTACTTGAAATTCATTAAATTTTTCAACCACGCACCGGGTTCAAAAGACGAATTATTTGAAAGATTGAAATTGATTGCACGCAATTTTGTAATTCCCACAACAATTTTCGTACGAATTATTGTATCAGGAAAGAGTCTAAACAAATTTCGATTATTTCCCAGCGGAGTCGATAGATAAATTACAAATAGAAAAATGTTTATTTCGTGCCACAATCATCGTCTATTGGGGGATTAATTATAAGGGAGAGTCATTGAATGTATATCAGCCAAATACTATAACATTTATTTTGGGTCTCTACAAGCCCTCGATACGAATTATTCTAAAATTTTCAAAATTCTGTGCACTACAGATCTCCCTTGTACTCGTACGTAAACGTAGGTGTACGTATTTCATTAAAATCACAGTAGGAAACAAAAATGAAATAATAGATCATGCATGGTAGGTAATCACATTTACATCAATGGAGAAGTTTCGTTGCACTTTGCTAACGTTAACGACATTCTGTAGATTTATGTGTACATAGTACGTGCAAAATAAACATCAGTCAGTGAGTCAGTGCCAATTGCATGCCAAGTCAAAAAAAGTACGCAAACAAACAAATGAGCAGATACAAAAGAACTGTGACTTTCAAGATTCAAAAGCATCCATGTGAAAATGAAAATAAATGTGTTAGAAACGAAAAACGCACAATCAGAAAAATCGTCGCGTCGACAAAGATTAGTCTTGGTTTTCATCTTTAATGTTTTTTATACTTTAACTCTTTGTCAAGTCCACATCTCATGCATGCACTCACATTCATTTTTTAAGTTGAGGAAAATTCCTCAACTTTGCGTGCAGTGTAAGAACGAGGGAAGGTATTGAAGAAATTTTCAAAATATTTTCTATATACAGAAAATACAGGGCGGGCAAAATTTTTTTTGAGGTGTTCGCATAAAATGTTCCCTTGTGACTACGACTGTGACCATCATACTCCCCGCAACCACAATAACATTAATTACGGTGCGGTGTCCTGGCCGCGGCCGCCAGAAGCACTTGGCCCATATTTGAGTCTAATTCATTTTGACTCACGAGTGACACTTTTTTTTACCTGTTGAAGAGTCTGCCGTGTCATTTTTACCTTTATCTTCATTCACGTGCGACAAAAATGAAAATGAAAATGAAATGATGGAAATAAATGGATAGAGAGAGTGTGAGTGCAAATTCAAATGCAAATGCAATGACGAATGAATCAAATCAAATACTATGAACTTATATGTACGTAGTAAGTATGTGTAAATGTGTAAATGTGTATACCCCTCTTCTGTGCAAGCAAGCATTAAGCATGCATTTGTGAAAAACAAGGATTAAGCAATCAAATGACGGATTACGACATCAAAATCTTTATACTTCTTTACTGCCAAGGGATGCCAATTGTGCCAATGCAATGGAATGGGAATGCCGAATACGATTAATGCATTGTTGAGGACGAACAATGTGTTTAGTTTGACTTGACTGCATGCACTGCACCGCTGGCACTCGAATTTGCACTGCACTGTTGCAGGCAATCAACAAATGCAATTCTTAAAAGATACTCGATCCCTGATTATTCTTTTTTTTAATTTTTTTTAAAAAGTCAGTCAAAAAATTAGACATAAATTTTTCCGAATGCCTTGAAATTTGAACTTCGGTTCCCACGTTAAGTTGAAATCGGCTTTTCCACGCGGTTTGCCAGTCGGGGAAAATGGGGAGCAATTAAACTCAGGTTAATGAGATTAATTGATTATTATCGGTATATCGGTACTCATTAAAATGAGATAAATGTACTTAGCCTAGAACATAGATGAACTGTGTGTGTCCCTGTTGCTAGCGTTGATTTTGACTGTGGCTTTGGTTCAGTTGGCTCCGCTCGGAGGCTTCTTTTGTCCAAATTCATTTGAGGTTAAGGGATTT
>JAQIXO010001622.1:0-11768 GCA_034700305.1 Protaphorura armata | reverse complement strand
AGTCCGCCAGCAGGATTCGAACTAAGGATCGAATCCAAATGAGCTCCCAAAACAACGACCTCACTTTTAAGAGTTGGATCTGATCCTTCAATGCGGGCGATGACACTGTTTTGTAACCAGGAGTGTGTAAAGGCTTTGACTTCCACTTGACCTGTGTATCCGCTAGATATGACCGCTTCAGCAGCTTGGGCTTGAAGCCAATCTGCAGACTTTGCTCCTGTCTCTGTTGTGTAGTAACGGTTGTGGTATGAAGAGAGTTCAGTGAGGAATGCTTCCATACGTGGGATGCTGAGTTTGGGAAACACGGATTGCACAATTGGTCGATACTTCAGAGTGGTTGGATAAGCTGTAGAAATAAAAATAAAAATGATATTTGCACTTGCATTTGCTCTTGGATGATTGTAATACTATAAATATTCATAGTTTATTGTACAGGGTGGTTAATAGCCAATCATCGCGCATTCTTCCAAATGAAAAATGCACAGAGAGAAAAATAATCATTTATTCAATGAAAATCACTGACACTACAATAGTGATAGCCTTTCGACTCAGTATACATACAATTAAATAAAAATACTGAATACATCATCCATATAATTATGCTAGATAAGGATCTCCCTTTTAAATCGTCGGTGTTCAGAAAAGAGTTAAAATAAAATTAACACATGAGAAATCTGAAAGAGAGGGCTCATTTCCAGATAATTCGCAATATATTGTGTGTCATACACCACCTTATAATTTGATTTGCGATGCTATCCAGAACGTCGGCACTGCGACTGATAATTTCAATTTCTCTTCGATAGTTCAGAATTCAAGTTTTCTCCCTAACTGAGTAATTAACTGCCGGGCTCGACAATCCTTCTAGCTAGGTAAATACACGTCCTCTAATTTGTGAAAACTCCAATAAGACACGGCAGTCTACTCAACGGATGAAATTCACAAAAAGGAAATAAATGTATTTATTAATGAGAAAAGAATTAAAATCAAACTTAAAAATCTTGTATAAAGTTTCAGTTTTTTCAGACAAAAGAAAACATGTCTTGTTCTCTCAGTCGACCAAATTCCAAATTATATCAAATGCGTATAATTTGATCGCGATGCTAGTGACTCTCTAACCATAAATTTTAAATAGGAATCCCTGCAAGCAAATGTGTATCTCACTTTTTGAAGTGCTCATAGTTTGGACTGTGTGTGGCACAACACACATGCTTATGAAACACCCTGTACATAGACGAACGAAAAGAAATATCAAAACTATTTATTACCAAAAATCCTATCAGATTTTACAGGTGGTGATTGATGATCCGTAATGTCCATGAAATTAATGTCATACTCTATCAAGATGTTAACCTCTTCCTGTGTCAGCCATTTTGGAGGCACAATCTCATCGAGTCGAATGAGTCTGTCACTGCTAGTGGGTGGACGGGATAATGCCCCAATTAATAAGGTGAATAAGACAACTGAAGCTAAAAGAAACTTCATCTTGGCAACTACTTTCCAATATAAAATGAACAGCCAAATTAGCAGAAACCAAACTAAAGCAGAGAAAATATGACACGACTCAATTTATACATTTCCATTGCAAAATCTCTAATCCAATCCAGTCACGGGTATTCATTCATGCACTTCAAAGTTCAGCCTGGGAAATTTACTCAATTATCGAAATCGAATTAATTACTTGCACACTTGCAGTACTTCAAAAAAGATATTACAAACTAAAGTAACAAGTTAAATTGCTTGATAACAATCCGCTGAACAAAGTGTATGACGCAAAGCGTGGGAGCAGGACAAATTTGAGAGATTGATTTTGACATTGACATTGACACCTCTGCCGTGATAAGACAGAGATTAGATAATCCTTTTACGGATACAAAATAAAAATTCTGTTGGTGTATGTCGAAGAAAAACAAAAACCTGATATAAAGTTTACAAACGGTAAACAACGGATTCGAAATTGAAGTGGGTGTATGACGCAAATTGTTGAAAGAAAGGAATGAATGGTGAAATATATTTTGGAAGTATTCCATCTTCTAATTCACTATTTCAGTTCAACCTGAGGTGAGTTTTACGCCTATAGGTCCACCGACTCCCCACCCCAGCCCAAATGGCAATACAAAATATATTTATTATATATGAGTCTAAAATTTAGAAATTCCAATTTCAAGGGTGTTCAATTAAAAAAAATTCGACGACACCCGAGTCAGGGCATATGACAGGCCACCCAAAAAGAGTATGGCGTCCCTAAACAAATGTCACGAATTAAAAAATAATGGCAGTCGAAGTTGTGTGTGTTGTACAAATAATTGTAATTGAAGCGGTACTTAAGTTTTAAGCTCATGTAGTTGAACTCTTGGGATTCTATAATTTAATATAATTCTGCTTAGCTTTCTCAGCCAATAAAATTACGTACCCGTTCAATTTCATATCGGTGTGATGCAGAATAAATTCTTACTCTGGGTATGGGTATACTAAAATTACGAGAAACAAATTGTGAGTACAAGTCGAACGACTTGGTAATCGGGCTCTGTCAAATCCAATGACTTTCAGTGCGTGTTTATCCACGATCTGCTATTTGTACGATTTAATAAATAGTTCTCCGTTGGATTTTAGACAACCTCTGGAAACTAAATGTTTGTATCCAGTTTCTTTCCCCACGTCTAACTAACTCCGTCATCATCGTAATTTGATTTACAATACATGTACTTGAAATTCTCTGTAATTAGCATCATTTATTGGGACCATATTTTGACAGACAAATTCCTGGTACAGAAACGGATCACTCCGTTCTCCTTCAACAAAAAAACGTTTGCCTAGTTGAAATGGTTGATATTTAACATTCTTCTATGTATAAGATTGAACCGAAAGTTAAAAGGTGGTTATGAAAGATATCAGGATAAGCTAATTGTCTCTTGATTATGTATGTCGAATAGATCTCGCAGGTTATCAAATCATAGATGGGGAAAATACTCATATTTTGACAAAATACGATCTGGTATCTGATCTACTAAGAAATGCAAATCAACTTATGTTTCATGAGTTTCCAGTCCATCTCTTGACATTTCCGAGAACAATAAAAGGCCTTCTTACAAGTTGCACAACGTTGATCTGCTTTTTCCTTTATACAAAATCGACATGACATCATAGTGACTGGAGTCGCTGGAGCGAGAACAAACAGTAAATCAGGGTCATCCACTCGTATTCCAAAATGACCTTCTTGTGCCAATTTCAAATATGGGTTCAAAATACTCATTTTAGCACCAAACCCTAATTTTTGTTGAACAATTTTTTCGTCACTTTCCGGGAAGTTATAAATGAATGCAAGTTGAACATTTCGATCTTCGTCTTCTAAAGAGCTCCAAACCCAGCGTTATCTACACTTGTAACTTGAATCACACACCCGTCATACAATTTATCCTCTAAAGTGTCCATTTCGTAGAATGTGATGGGGGTAAATCCTGGTAATTGAACCGGAGGTCGGTGATGCTTTGCAGGGGTAGTTGTGTTTAGACACAATCTTTTACCTCCTCCTTGCAGACGAAGCCGTTCCATGAGGTGCTCACGGTGGGACTTTATAACTAATATACGATTGGGGTCCGAAAGAGTAACGTAGTCTGGCTTGGACACTATCTGTGTTTGATCTATGGATTTAACCTCTTGCGATTTAACATTGGAAGAATGTCCAGGCTCATCCTCATTCTTCGAAAAGTCGGACTTGATGGCTGAAATCAAGTCTTGTCGTTTTTCAATCATTGTCTTCTGATTTGAGAAATAAGGGAGAAAACATGGGAGCTGTATTTCTTCTGCGTTTACTCCTAATTGATGATACCCTTCCACTTTTCTGATCAATTCCTTCATTTCTTCTTCGACAAGTGAGGATGGCTCAACATTTTTGTCTCTTATACTTATTATTTTTGCTCCATATTTTATAAAATATTCATTCGAGATGGTGTAGTAAGATTCGGGAACTTTTTCGTGATCAGGTGGAGCCATGGATAAAAATTCTTCATAAGCTTTGATCACACCGTCTCTCTCTTTTGTCTCATTGGCAAGACGAAGATGGACTGCCATGCTATATAAAAGGTCAACATCCTTAGGAAACATTTTCAAGGACTCTTCAGTTTCTTTTACTCCAAGGTCGTGTCTACGAAGCAATCCACACATATTTGAGTGATGCAGATGGAATGCCTGTTCATCCGGGTACTTCTTCATCGAGTACTGCATAAATATTAGTATGTGCTCAAGACTATCCATTTGGAGGTGAGCGAAACATACGCGAGCATCTTTGTCTTCATCTGTCATAGCGTTATCAATGGAGTGATGCAAAGCTTCTGTCACTAGGTTACACAATAATTCCTTCACAGAAAGTAAGCACTGAATCACCCGACCTTCAATTCTGTAACACTCAGCGAGTTCATGTATAATTAGAGGCCGAACCTCATGTAAGTCAGAGCCCGTGATAAGCTCACAGACTTTATCAAAATGGGACATAGACGTCAGAATTTGAGTCGCTGTTCTTGAACCATTCTGGGCATATTTCCCAAGGACGGACGGATCAAATTTTATTGGAGATTCTTTTTCTCTTTCAGCTAAAATGATTGATTCCATTCCATCCATTGCAGCCCTCACATCCGGATATAATGCCCGTAACATTCGTCTGAACCGACTCTTCAAAGTCATACACTTCCCTGAAAGTCCAGACTCTTTTTCCCATTTTATAATCTCATCTTCAGACATTTGACATTGCTTCTCAAGATTCATCAGTTTGTCTACAAATACGGGTATGTTCAGCAGAGCCTCTATGTGTCCATGTTTTACTGCACGATCATACCAATGGCTTGCTTCATGAGGATCCATCCCTCTTCGTAAATAATATGTGGCCAATGTGTACATTGCCGATCGATTCCCCTGACTGGCAGCTAGTTTCCAATATTGGACTCCTCGTTCTTCGTTGAAGGGGACGCCTTGCCCACTCATGGATAAAAATCCAAGCTTATTAGATCCTCGGGAACATCCATGATTAGAAGCCTTTTTATACCACTGAGCAGCCCTAGAATAATCTTGGTCTACGTCAACTCCTGCTTCGTATGATAATCCCAGAGAATGTTGTCCCTCAGCTACGCCAACATTTATAATTGTTGTTCCATGTAATTTGTGTGGTTGAGAAGCGGCTTGTCTTATCAATTTGATGAACATTCTGAAATCTTGTTTAACACCATTCCCGTCTCTATAGAGTAATCCCAGATTATACATTCCTTCAGCATTACCAAGGGAAGCGGCCTTTGCATACAATTTGGCAGCCATTTTAGTATCATTTGTTGTTTTGGTTCCATTCTTAAATTCATGAGCTTGTCCGACATAAGTGTGCCCAGGAATCATGTTATTCAAAAAATTCTTTGCTTCCACTAAATCTGTCACTGTCGCTGGCACACCAAATCTTGTTTGCATGTGTTTCAATTCATCACTCTCACTCCTTGGCATGGGGGCCGCGTCCAAGACTTCCTGGCTGGTATCTTTCGCTAATTCCATCCGACAGTTATCACGTGAATGTCGTAGTTCTTCACTTGCTGAGGACAAACTCAAAGCATTGTCAAAGAACACAAGGGCATCTCCAAATCTTCCAAGCTTGAAATATGCGTTTCCCGTTCGAAGATAGCCACGAAACCACGTTGGGTTCAGTCTGGTAGCTTCTTTCCCATCTTGAAGAGCACAGTGAAACTCCTCGCCCTGAGTATGTCGATTACTCTTTTCGGCACTTAAAAGGTAAGCAACTGATCGGTTTGAATGCAAAATGGCCATTTCGCTGTCTAGAAGTCCACCGAGTGATATGGCATTGGAATAAATTTCGATAGCCTTCTTAAATTCGCCATTTCTGAACAAATCATTGGCTTCATTCTTCAAATGATTTGCCTTCTCACTATTGGCTTTATTCTCGTGACCACTACAATTTTCATCTTGAAAAACGCCCAAATTTGGAGAAGATCTTATTTTGTCCAAATCATTCTTTAGACAACCGAAGAAGATAAGAACATCTGAAGCATTTTTCCATAAGGTTTCAAATAATTCATCTTGAATTCCAACTGAAGGAGCATGAGCCAGTTTGTTTCGGACTTTTTTAAGTACTTCCAATCTTGATCTCTCCAATGATTTGACCTGTTTAGTTCTCTGATCAGTCGGGAAGTCGATCAAAATCAGAACGTCTGTTAATGTTGTAAGATCCCATTCATTTAAATTCCCCGATTCAACCAATTTTTTCTGAATTCTCAAGAGTCTGTCGTACACTTTCTTTCCAATCCCTGATATAAATACTTCAGCAGATGAGGACTCCCATTCCGATCCAGCGTATTTAGACCATCGATCTAAAAATACATTTCGGAGAACTCTGTTCCCACGAGATAACAATATCTGCATCTTGATGAAATTCTGGAACATCTAATAGGAACAACAGCAACAAATATTGAATTGCGATTAAATGACAATAATAGTAATATTTTGAGAATATGACTTACGTTAATATTTCAAGACTCCATTGTTAAAGTTTATCCAGCGCTTTGTCAAGCTACTAAGGTCATCTGGTATGGTCGGTTTTAAAATATGCGATGAAGTCACTGAAAATAAATCGTTCATATTAGACCGCCTTATATAATTTGTTACAAATACAATACATTTTCAGGATTAAGGTCTTGAAGTCCTAGTCGAAGTGGAACAATTACAACATTTTTTTTTGAAGATTTCAGAGATAAGTTTAAATTGCCGAAAGTGATGGAAGAGGTTGTTCTTACTGCACTTAAGGGCTCCTGTCATGCAACATCATTTATACAGTTCCTAATTTTCTTTTTTTGACTTGATGATTATGATTCTGAATTGATTTTTTTTAGTGTTTCATAACACTAAACTGTATAAAATTTCTATTGTCTTTCGTATACTGAGTCGCAAGGCTACCATTGTTGATGGCAGTGATCATTAATAAATTGGTGATTTTTCTCTCTATTATAACCTAATCCCGAGTAAATCTTAAAATAATAGTCATAACTGTTATTATCCTTAACTATACCATCCTTTTTAATGAACAAGTAACAAAAAAGGATTAATCAAAGTACACAAATCCTTACTCTGTGTTGTTCTGTACACTGCATTATTGGCGGCATCATCATCGTACAAGTTTCACAATTTTCAATCTGAAGTTTTAATTGAATGGTGCTGCGGCACACCTGTGTAATAAAAAAAATAACGTTAACGCAATTAAGATTTTTTATTTTCTTGTGATCTGTTATAGTGAATTGATTCTATCAACGTGGTACTCCAAAGCGTGCATGTTCACATCAAACAAATTGTGCAAGTAAATTGATTGTGTCGGAATAATAATGTCATCAATAAGCATTTATGTATGAACGCTGGTCATCCCACATGAATTGAATAACAAACAATTCACAGTTTACATAAAAAATTTAACATTGAGTATACATCCAACACGCCAACTCTACAATCTCGATCATCCGTCAACTAATTAAATTTTAGTATTATAATTATAACGCTGAACATATTTTATAACTTATCAGTGTATTTGAGATAATAATTGGTGAATCAAATAAAATATCACTTGGACTGTATAAAGATGTACATTTCCATGTTTTTCACTAAACGATTTTAGAGATTGATATCGCGAATACCATTAATTGAGTAGCTATTTGTTTTATACAATTTCAACGGTTTATAATTTCTAGTATTAAAGTACGTTTCACGAATTGAATTAATAAATCGGATGAATTTTTGCCCTTACTAAAAAATGAAATGATTGTTATGGAATTAATTGCGCCACGATTTAATAATATAACTTGAAAAAGTGAATGGACTTTGGTGCGCAAGGAACAGTTCCAAAGTTATTTGAAGATTTTAGACGCAGATTCTACTTACCAAAATCCATAAATAATCATATATCGTTGTGTCAGTGAAGGATTCCGTTTACATACTCCAAAACCGCTTGTGCAATTTTAACTAAACTTTGGCATGTTTAAGATACGAAATCAATTTAACATAGTACGCATACTGTGTCATTTTTGACCACGTACATTGGCAGGCAGTAAACTTGAATAAAGTTTTCTCTCTCTAAATGGTGAAAGATTCTGTCTTCCGTCCGAATTTCTGGATTAAAAGAAATTCGAAATGAAGGGGGACTTCCGCCTTTGCATGCTTATACTTTTTTTAAAAAAATACTCCGTATGACTCACGCACACACTGTAAGACTGTGACTGTACTTATAATGCCACAACATTCTTATTGGAGAGGCACAATTTTCACACGAATTATCTGTATCCATTCGCTTGGCGGCACACATTTATTGAGACTTTTGTACAACTTTATACTACGCACGCGACAACTATACTTAAGAAAATTATTTTTGGCATGCAAATTAAGTAAATACAAATTTGTCAGAAACATTTTACTCTTCTCTTTCCAATTGCACAACTCAAAGTTGGGAGTCAGAAATTAATTTCGGGTCTGGATGAAACTTTCATATATTCATATCATGAGTTCATAATTTGAAATGTTCAATCTTTAAAGTGAGTTTTATTTCATCCGAGAGTTATTCAAAGATTACTATTCAGATTAGGTTTTTCGTTATAAATAAAAAATAAAACCTGAAAGTGTTGCCTCGATTAGCTGTTGACAATTCCGACCTTAATAACTATATTACTTAACTAACTTAATAAAAACTTAACGTACTACAATAGCCAGCACTAAAAACTTTTTCTAAAAGAGAAAAGTAAGACCTTTCGGTACCAATATAATGGACCTTGTGTTGTATGAGGTATGACTCCCTGTAGTACAAGAGCACAACTCGCACCAACAAAACCTCGGAAAATTAAATAAAATATTTCCAACAAGCCGAGAAATTATATTTTTGTATTTTTATTTTATATTTATTCGGACTCACAATGGACAAGTATTAATGGAATACATGTAGCTAATATGGGTTTGCATGCAAGAACCGGAATCTGGTTACATCCTTTCAAGGCATTAATAATTTATCTATAGAATCCCGATGACCCCACATGCAACTCTTGCACCGGCATTCCCAGTCGTTTTACTCATAGGTGACCCTCCTCGACCTAAGTCATCTGGATTGGCATGTAAAACGAATGCTCTACCAATGATATTAGTCTTTTTACCGTTCAGAGAAATGAGTTTGTCCACAATATTTATCGACGCCTTCCCCGAAGAATCCGCCACAATATTTCCAAGGTCGCCGACGTGTCTGTTATCATCATTCGGTGCACCATGATCTTTCTACAATTAACATAGGTATAGAAAAATTCTTTTCAGATGTGAATGTCAGTTGTACCAGTGGTGATCACTTCTACTGAGGACCACTTGCTTAATTTCTAATCGAACCAACAACAGTTATTTTAATTTTGCATTACATTATAAGGGTTAAAATGACCACCAGTCGAATCGCAAGGCTTGGACCCCCGAACATCTCCTGTTTCATGAACATGGAATCCATGTGTTGAGGACGGAGGAAGTCCAGTTATTTCTCCAGTAATTGTCACTGGACCATCAGATCCTACTTGCTCAAGTAATACGCTTCCAGAAATTCCAGGATTTCCGAAGGCAATGACCCAAACAGCATGCGTTCTTTTCTATGGAATTGACATTTGATTATTTGATCAGTACTTCTCAATATGTAATGAAACTTCGTTTATACAATATATTGGAGAGACAGACAAAATTTTGAATAAAAAATTAACACTTTGGTTTAGTCCAGAACTTCTGTACACGTTTCAACGTAAGTCTCTGTATTCTTTAACATTTCAACAACATGCTAAAAAACTTACTGTAAGCGTTCTGCTTTGTAATTGTGATGGATCATTCTCAACATCAAGGTCGTCAGTATCAAGGATTTGATCAAAATCCTCGCCTCGAAATATTTGCGGATAAGGATCATCCACTACATCTGGAGTATAATTTGGTTCGGATGAACAGGCGGGGATAACCGCAACGGTCATTACAAATCTGTAAAAAGTTAAGTTGAAAGATATTACCTCTGATATTTTATTACTTCCGTTAATTCTAAAATTATACACCGAGTGGTTCATCCGTTCATAACATTTACTTCTCCCACACTGTAGCCTCGTAGTTGAGTGGCCAGAAAAACCAAAACATAAACTGAGCATTTCGCAGGCAATTTGATTGTTGGCTTGATTATAACATGCTTGAGAAAATAAACAAAATTTCTCGTTTTCTGCAAGCAATACCACCGAATAGGCCGTTTTCGATTAGATTAATTTTAATTATGAACTTACGCGAGAAAATTGAACTTCGTCATTTTCGGGCATAAATGAACCACCATACCACCAATGAACACTCTTTAAATGTTATTTTAAAATTTCAACTTTTAAATGTAAACTAATAATAATGCACTCTACATTTGACAAGATCAATTCTGGAGTAAACTTCGCAGTTCACAGAGGCTACAGTGACAGTCGTACATCAAACTTTTCTGAAATAATAATACACAATACTTCTCTTGAATTTTAGTATTCTAAAATCACTCAAACTGCATGGCACAATTACCATAATGTTTTATCGGATACTAAAAATATTTCTTGTGGGAGCTATTCCGTTTAAGGCAAATGCGTGCTTAGAATATAAAACTGAAAAGTGAGTGCCGTGTGATTGTAAAACGACAGATACAAACACGGAATAATAATACAAAACTATAGTTTTGTTTATTTGCACTTTATACAAGAGTACACGATGATTGACAGACACTAGCATTATTCAACTTTACTCATTGTCAGTACAGTACAAACCAGAACCACTGATATTATTCCAGATAGATAAAGCCAATCGCATACTCATAGGAACTTTAATATTTTATCCGGTTGTGGTTTTGAGTAAAAGTTCTCAGACAATGCTAAGCCGCCACCGCGCCGTTGCCTCGGTCTATGTTAAGTACGTGCAATACATTGTATGGTATTAAAATCTAAAGCTAACATGAAAATTCGCAACTCAATAGAAATGTCTGAAACTAAATGTGAATTAGATTTAGCTCTCCACATCCGTTATATGATTTTGGTTGCGTTTAGACTGTTGTTCAATTTTGCATGCTGGTCCTGACGACGGTAGTGTTTCCATGTAGTACCATTTAGTTCATCCAAAAACGGAAGATTAATAGCGTTCTAATAAATAGCATGCGAGAATCATAGAATTGGTGGATTAGTACTCATCTGTTGTTATGTATGGAAAGTGGTTCCTTTCCTTCCAACTTTTAATTTAATACTCAAGTTTAAGACTTGACTTCGTAAGGTAATTAAACACTGGATCAGATAAATATTTTAATAGTATCCCATAAATGAGTCGACAAAGAGATGGCAAAGGGATGGCGTTTGAGAGGCCATCCCTTTCAAAATACCCAGATTATGAAAGATTTTCCAGAAGAAAATATTTACGTAACAATACAGTAAGGAATATCATGAAAGATCGCGTGAAAAATATACTCATTAATAGTTTATTCGTGGTAATGCATGTGCAACCCTCATTTTTCTTAGAAAATATGTTTGGACTTCTATTCGCTCACTGAAGGTACCCCTAGCAGCATAAATATCTCCAGTATGAAAATCCCTTCCATGGAAGACTTTTTTGGATGTTCAAGTATTTATTTCACAGATAATCTGGTTTACTCCAGTAAACTGATATTTCTAACAAATTAGTCATTATTTGTAAATTGTGAAATATTTATGATTCATCCCACCATGAGGGCAAATGTT
>JAQIXO010001621.1:0-11770 GCA_034700305.1 Protaphorura armata | reverse complement strand
GTACTACATTCATGACAATGCAATTTGAGTTCAAGAAAAAACGGTCGCGGTGCCATCGCGGTATGATTCCTCCGGATATTATCTTTGTAAGAGCTGGAGACATTGTACAATAATTATGTAGTCCTTCATATGCAATATTCATTTCAATTATTACAAATCCAAAATCCAGCCGAATCACACAGGGGGCCACGCTCAACCTGCCATGTCAGCGCAGACAACGTTTGACTTATGAATACATGGGGCGGGTATATGCACATGTATCAGGTCTGCAGTATGTAAACTTTGCTCCCACTGTCTATTGTATTCAGTATAATTGACAGTCATTCGAAGACTCAAGTAATGTTTGCTCTTGGAAATCCAGGAATTTGATGCTTGTTTAACTACTTGCCCTCTGTGGTGTGGTATAACGATAACTTAAAATTCCCCAACCTGGGCATTACTTAGGCACTACATTAGGCCACCTTTCTTTCCCTGACAATAACAGCAATTAATTGATTAAGCTCCAAAGATATTAAGAAAGGAATTCGGCTGCTGCCTTCACAAAACATGTAAATACTGGACGTAGCGGTTAGCTAATATCTTTACTCATTAAGTATATCGCAAAGAAAAACGAAGTGAATCAAAATCGGGGGTACGTAGGATGATTCCTGAATTACATTTCACCACCGTCTTGCAATCAGAAATGCATTCTTTCTGCCGTTATCAATGAATGATACAAAAACGTTTAAGTCAGAATTAGTGTATTGGGCATTAGCCTAGCAGGTTATTTGGTGTGGAATTCTAAAAACACCTCGACAGGAACTGTTTGGGACCTAACATTATTGAATTCTTCAAATGGCATGAACAACTCTACTAGCTGACATAAACAGTTAAGATTTCTATCTACGCATTAATAATGTTATATTTCAAAAGTCAACTTTTACTATTATCCGTGCTTGCCAGGAAATAAAAGAAAGGAGAAACAAGTTCCATACTCACCGTAAAAACGTAAGTTGTCCTAGATGTGGATTTCTGAAGGTTGAATAACGCGTTGGTCTGGAATCAAGGTAGTATTACAAAACGGCTCCGGTAATTATGAGACAATGAGAGGGTTAGGATCCACGTTGTGTTGACTTCACAATGCTTTTGTACTAGCTCGTACTCCTGTATAAACAACACGTTTTGGTTTACTTATCACCTTTCCCAACCCTAGGTTTTCTTTTTAATGTAACGACTAAAAATCTGGAAAACTCCCAACGGTGTAATATATCAATTCTTTCAAGCACAAAGTATGGAGTTAATATTAAGAGCTCGTATTGATTTTCGCTCCGACCCGATTTTTTTATTTTTTGTAAGACCCCTCCTGGCCCGACATGACTTCTTTAATATTTTTTAAAACCCGACCTGGCATCTTACTTCAGGAAATTCTGTGGCCCAGCCCGACCCGATATAAATGTCATTCAAAGAGATAATACACGGCCTGACCCGTTTCGATTTTAATTTTTACCTCAGTTTTCTTCCATTTATAGACCTTTTGTGAGAAGTTAGTAATGTTAAAAGCTATAACTCAAACTCTAGCACTTGTTGTTGCATTTGTTATGAAAAAAGCGTCAAACTAATGCGTAATGACAATTATAGTGTCGATGTTTCAACCCGGCCCAGCCCGTAAATTTAAATTCGAGTGAAGTATAATCCCAGCCCGGCCCGGCCCGTAAAATTTTGTTTTCATACAAACCCAACCGGACCCGACCCGTTTCAAAAAAGAAAATCCGCTGCCCGTGCCCGCCCAAAATAGGAAACGGGCCGGGCCGGCCCGTCAGCCCCACGGGCCAGCCCGGCCCTTTTAGACCTCTACTATGCTATACTAAACTTATGAAGTTATATACATAAAATTAACTAAAGGGTTATTTCCCGATATATGCGGCATGTAAAATGAGCATCCAAGTTTAATATGTGTAAACACTGATTGTGTGAAGTACGACTAGTGTGTGTGGGTACTTTCAACGACCCTAACATTTGACATTTACACATTATGGTGTTAAGGAATGCAACCCATTTAAAAGTTTGGGACGTCAGTCTACTTACGAAGCGACACAATTTGTATATTTCAAGTGCTTATTATTGTTCGGATGTTATGAGCTGTTCCTGTAACCCGAACTTTCTAATTATTTCGGAGAATAGTTTACAAGGAGAAATCACCGTATGCAATACTCGATTCGGATCAATATATTGTACCAGCAGTTGTCATAAAAAAACTTTCATTTGTAATCGTCACAAAATAATTGATTACTGCCATTACTCGAGTAAAATTCTAACACACTGTTACAACTCCTTCTGGGTCATCCTGCTTACCTGTACAACACAATTAGTGCATAACGACTTCTTGTTCTATAATTGTAAAGTGTACTTAAAAATACTCTTAAATGTCACTAGCACTGTCATATGCATAAAAGTTGGTAAAATGGGCTAGCATGACTAGTTTAAGAATTAGTTACATTCACACATCCAGGCCGTACACGACGAAATTCGAGCCTCATTAAACTGGTGTTCCTCACTAATCATCGAAAATCGTAACAGGTTATTATTAAAATTCTAATCTACAAGCCGACCAAGAAAACGAAATCCACGTTTTGCAAAAAGCTTTTCAAATAATAAGTGGTCATCAATAATAGCATTTTTGTTATACGTTAAGAATGTCAAATTTGTAGTATCCTAGTGTAAAATGAGCATTACGTTGATCTCCTTTTAAGGTTGGATTTTCAAGCCCTTGCGCCGCGGCTTTTCTAAGACAAAAAATTCCAAACATTTCTTAAAAAATCATACTCTAGTCACCCTTTCAAGCACTAGTGGACAGTTTCAAAAAGTTTTAAACGAAAGTATTAAAAGTCTCCTCCTGCGCATCAATGGCGCAATGGTTTCCGTCGGTTCTATTGCGCGAACGAGGCGCTGGAGACGATTACAATTTTTTGCTTGAAACTTTCTTTGAACTGTCCTTTATTGGGTTAGTAGAGGATGGCGTTATTTGAATAAGGTTTGGAATTTATACGGCGCAAGCGCGGGACAACCCATCATTAAAATATACGTTATAAATACCAATTTGTAATGCATTCAGAACAGATATTCTTTGCAATGGACACAAGAACTAAGGAGCTGCGTATCGTGCTGGTACGGTGTGACGACAATAAAACACTAAGAAAAAAGAAACGAACTGCCAGAAAACCCGAGTCTCAGGCTTCAACGTTAAGGAGTTTTCACCTTGAGCAGATGCGGGAACAAGAGCAACGGTTTGTGGATACGTGGATGCGCATTATCGATGACCGCATGGAATTTGAAAGCCAGAAAGTTACAAGAACCAAGTTAAAATTCACCAAATTATAAATATAAATGTATAAATATAAATAATTTGTTTTAGTTTAAGACTTGTGGAGAAATATCACTTCGTCCTTAATTAAACTATACTTGTGTTACATTCTGATGTGAAAAATGAAGAGTAATTGTATAGACGTTCTCTAGTACTGGATTAAAAGACGGCGAAACAGGTCATATTTTGATACTACTATTGAACTACTGACTCACCTCTACGTTGACTTTGCTATGCACACAAATTTATAAGGTTGGAGCCCCCACCACTTCTGGCTATGCTTCCAGAAAATTGGTAATGATTTTGTTCAGATTCATGTGCACGACTGAGCTGAGCATTAATACGTCCGCCTTTTATTGCTCTCTGTTATGTAATTATCGTCTAAGATATTATTGCTTATTTGATTATTAACACATCAAGTCAAAGGTTTAGTGATCTGCATATCATTCTAATGATGTCAATACCACTACATTCTCCGAATCTGTGGAAATGCCTTATAGTTAATTGCTGCAGTATTGGGTTAGCCCATACTCTTTGCGTTAATGTATTAACAAATCATGATTACTGCAGTTAACGTTAATAACGTCATGCAGGACTATCTCCTTTCAATAAAAGTTATCACCAATTTCTCATAATGACTTTGACAGACTGTTTAAGTACCGGATAACCAATATTTCATTGGACTTGAACACGCTGAACATGCAAACAACAAAATCAGAGTTCACCACAATTTATAATGAAGAGAATATACCATAATCCTCTAGTAAAATGATAGAGAAAAATATTCTAGATACATTATCTCACAAAATACAGAGTAGTAATGCTTTTACAAAATTTTCAATTCATTTGTTTCGTTTAAACCAAAAGCAATTTTGGTTAAACATAGTTCTGTACTGAAACACCCTGTAAGTCTAAGAAATAAGGGTAGTATATGTTGTTCAGGCAAGAGAAAATATTACTCCATTCCTGGCAGATCAATACGTTTGTATTCTACTGTACATACATTTGTATCGAGTTTTGAAGTAAATCTCTAGGAATTAAGGAAACTATATAGCTGCCTTAGAGAAGGGAAATACTAGAAATAGTATAAATCATTTGTTCGTGACCCTTCTCTTTTTCTAATATTTCTTTGCCGTTGGTGTCTCATAAATGAGAGAACGGAAGGTTTGAAATAGAAAGGAATTCGAGGGATTAAAATAACATTTACCCATGCCTGGCAGATGACAGATGTTGCAGGACATATTGAAATCTCACAATCCGCAATCACATCTGGACTCGGTTCTCATGAAACCTGACCCTTCCTACAAAGCCTTCCTACACAGGAGTTTGAGATTACCGTAAATGACCGATTAATCGCCTGGGTTCTAATAGTCGCCTGGGTTCGTATAAACGCCGTGTCTTTCACCATTACGTTTATGGAGAAAGAGGTGAAAGTCGGCGACCTCTGACCCTGCCGGAACAATTAATAGTCCGGGCGATTAATCGGCCATTTACGGTATCTGTCTTCCAGTTGTGTTAACTGGGAAATGATAGTATGGATTCTTTGAGGACCCTTGCGTTCGTATCATATAATCTCCGCCGTTATAAATAAGGGAACGAAAGGTTCGAGATGTAGAATATGAGGGGTTCAAATAACCGTTACTCACATATATCATCTGACAGATGTTGCACGGTACAAATAGATTGTTTGTTGACATGTCTGGTTTGAGGACCCTTGCGTTCGTATCATATAATCTCCGTCGTTATAAATAAGGGAACGAAAGGTTTGAGATGTAGAATAGGAGGGGTTCAAATAACCGTTACTCACGTATACCATCTGACAGATGTTGCACTGTACAAATAGATTCCAATCCCCCATCTCCTCAGGACACTACTCTCATAAAAAAAGACCCTTCCTACAAAACCAACACAGGGGATTCAGAGAATCAGTCTTCTACTTGTACTTGGACGTTCATGTAGGCACCAGAATACTGAAGTATATTTACAGTGCACCGTTGTATTAAGATTTTCAATTTTCTGAATTTTATTTAAATAGATATCAATTGTATTTGTGCCCTTCAAACCGAATTTTAGAGATTCCCAATCATCAATTCGTTCAAATGGTCCAATCCGGGAACCACTTATTCCTTATTTCGTGTATTTCTCAATTCCAGTTAGTTAGAATTAAGAAGATTGCATTATTACTTCTCTGGTCACGTGACTTACATATACAAACAACAAGTATAAAATTAATCAATGCCTACACTGTTATTGCAGTTTTTCATGGGGACCAAATGTGACGAACAGAGCCCATGAAATTTCTTCTTCGTGAATGAATTCATTACTCCTAATTAGTTTAAATTCTACATATGTTGTGTTTTTGCACGATTATACTAGTTTTGCTTATAACTTTTTCATGCCACACAAAATTATGTTACAATTTATTAGACAGCTAATGCAGTAGTACTTAGAATTCTTGAATAAAAATATAGTTCTTTCTTCTATGCAGTGGTTTCAATAATTGTTCAACATTCTAGCCGTGCCTCCGCTTCAAAAAGCATGTGCGGGTTAGACATAAATAATTTAAATCTGAGAAATATTACTTGAGATGACTTCGGATTGTAAACATGCAAGAATTGTGTGTGTGTGAAATGTGTGTGTGAATTGCACGAATAATATGACGCATTGGTTTACATAATAAGATAATTCAACATATTCATCATTCCTAAAAATTAAGTCAAAATTAGAAAACGGCTTTGCATGTCAAATGTTTTATAGTAAACTATCCGTAGGATACAACTGAAATAAAAATCATTCCATCTGAACAATACTTCCCACCAATCCTTTCAAAACAATAACAATAATAATTCAACATTTCAAAATGTGCGTTGGGCATGTCGATTATTTTTGGAATTATGGATTTCCTGACTGAATAATGTTCATGGTGTAGGTTATCATCCCTCGACATTTGAAATATCAATACCGTGGGATCAGTGGGATGAGATTAAGCCGTCGTACAATGGAAAGAAATGCGCCCGTCGCCGGTGGAGTATGTTGCCGGGTTATTGGACACACAAATTCAATGATGCGTTCATGAAAAAAAACAACCAGTGTGTGTTGGCTTTCAAAGATCATAAGGTCAACGACCCTCAGGCAACACATCTGATTCATGTCTCTGCAAGAGCCCATTGTACACGAAAGCTGTGCACTAGGTCATATAAATTCAACGTACAGAAAAGCCCAGAACCTAGTACCGATTGCATCATTAAAGTGAGGTACGTCAAATTTTAAAGCAGTATCGACATGTACGAAGTTTGGAAGCCCGGAAAATGGCGATTAACCCAGAAATCTTAGCAGGGTGTATGGATGGGATGGGCGATAATAGGCAGGGATGACAATCGGAATCGGAATCGGTATTCGAGAACAATCGGAATTTTTAGGGAATTGGAATAAAAATCAGAATCGGAATTTTAAATTTAATGGAAATCGGAAAAAACGGAATCCGAATTCTCTAGAATTCGAATTAGAATCGAATCGGAATCGGAATTATTGCGTATGCAATTTGGGACAAGCGGGGTAATAAATGTGTTTAAATTTAATTTTGTTGCGTTGAGACAGACCTTGCTGAGAATTCGATCTGTTTTTTTGAACTTTTCAACGTTATTTTAGGAATTTTTATTAACAAAATTAAAATTAGATGGAATTGTGAAGCCACAGAGGTTATTTGTTTTCCGTTATTACGCCAAAAATTGAAAATAGTAGTTTTTTTTCTTTTGTGGAATCCGAACCGGAAGTCTATTATTTTAACATTTTAATCCGAATCGGAATCGGAATTTTCTAGAATTCGAATGGGAATTTGAATCGGAATCCGACTTTGTCATAATCGGAATTAAAAATTAGAATCGGAAAAAATTAATTGGAAAAAGAATTAGAATCGGAATCGGGAAAAAAAATTCCGATTGCCCTCCCGGAAATAATTGACAAATTCAATTGGAATCCGCGTTTCTACTTACGAAACTGAATCACACAACAGTTTACAACGGACTCTCAGTTTGTGTATGTTAATTATGAAGCAGGTACATGTAGTTTATATGTCAATTATATGTAAGAGCAAAATCACCAATTAATTAATAATTGATGCCATTCGACAATGCATGCACAATTTACTATTAAATTGTTGGGAAAACATGCGACATCATAGCATAATAAAAGGAATGGAAGGAACATCATAAAGAACTGCAATCTAATCAATATCTCTTTAGTCAGGAGGGCACTATGATAGTGCTTTAGACGTGTCGGCCGTCATGAAGGGTAACTTAACCGCAGTTCAGTCAAAAAGCGTTTACACCAAAGCAAGATTTGAGGTAATTGCAAACAATTATCATAGTCACAATTATCGTTACCAAAAATTCATATTGCGTGTTCTTGTTTTCTATTGGTTTGGTAGGCCCTCAGGCAAGAGGATTTACATCCGGATGGTTTTCTGGACATTGTTTTAACGAAAGATATGATGCAGAATTCTCCTGATCTTCAAGGGAAGTGTCTTAATGGTTACATAATGGTTATTGCTAATGAATCAGTTGTGAATATACGGAAATAATCAAAATATTATAACTGTTCACCGCAGATTCTCAAGGTGCACGAGCATAAAAATGATCTGCCGCTTAAACCTGGAAGATTCGTCAGGAAACACTTACCTGTGATTATTGGTACAAATATGAATTTTTATTTTGCTGAAATTGATGAATGATATGTTGAATTATAAACTAAACTACTATAGGTCGAACCAAATTATTTGAAACTGCACTAGCCCGATCGCTTAATGTCTCAACATTAGAAGAGTTCTCCAGTCCAGACGTTTCAGATGACGACAACGACGTGCATGTGGCAACCGGTCCAAAGATGGTACATCATCCAGGTAAACACTTTGTAGTTATAAGTGTAACAGATTCTGCGTACTATGTGTATTATGATTAATGTTTCCAAGTAAAAATTATGCCGGCATAATTGTGGCATAGAAACACCACAACTATGTATATCTAATGGTAACGCAATTGTAAAGATGTAATGGTTTCTTTATTGTTTGTTTTGTTTATTGCAGCAAAGTCTGCTTCCAAGGAGGAATTACCGAAGCACACTGGTATCCCAGACACTAAACGTGCTTCAAAATCTGCACCACAGAAAACTGGACACCCCCTTCCGAAAGCGAGAGGTATGAAATCAATTAATCTTACAAGTTAAGAATGAACGGTAGGTTAAGAAAAACGAGAGATAAAATGTGCTCACCATGTATCACTTGTTGCTTCATCCACAGTACCATCTGCTTTCAGTGCAGAATTACCGAAACCGACGTGTCCAGAAGGGATTAAGCGCGGTAAAAAATCTCGTTCGCATGGCGTAGAACCAACCGTTAACACAGGTATTACAACAGGTTGTATATAATATAGAGGTTGATGGAAAATTAGGTTTGTGAGATTGGCCATCATCAATTGGCTTTTCCTACATACAGAAGATCCTGTTGAGGAAGATTTGCTCGATCTTCCCGACTCAGATCAAAGTGAAAAAATCAACATTACAAAAGAAGGGTCGAAGCATAACAGGACTCAAAAATCTAGTAATTGATATTTTTTTCATACAACTTAATATAGTATAACCGGTAAAGTTTAGGAATACATATGGCGTTGGACACATGTGAGAGTTAAGGAACGATGCAGAAGCCACCCGCTAAAATTTCGGGCTAAATTCATTCAAGTGAAAATTCACATTCGCATAAATCAGTAACAATTAATAAGAGAAAAAACAAGAAATGCACAATTCTAAATGGTGCAACTGGTTGTTTACAGTCAATATAAAGTGGGACCAACCTTGGGAAACATATTACTTATTACCTGAGAGGTGTGTTGTCCAATAATAACTATAAAAATACTTATTTCTGAAGTTTAGTCTCATGGTATACATGACCCATATGGGCAGGGAAATCTGAGATTTGCTGCACTAAGGTCGTGGCGGTTGGGTTGGGTCATTCCCTATTCAGAAATCGCTTATGCCAGATGGCTGATTAATCTGAAGGAGTTAAAGAGTAATGTCAAAACGCACAAGTCCAAGTCGATATCATTTAGAGGAGACCTAGATCAGTGATACACGACCGCTGAGGTCAACGTATCAAACACTTGGTCAATTTCCAATTTTAATTCAGTTTAATTTTTTCAAAATTTCATTCTGACTTCTGACACCCGTGTGCCTATAAGGGACACGCTGAGCCTGATAAGTTTAAATTTGATTTGAAGTCTTAGGCCCCCACAATATGCACCGTAATAGTAATAGTCGGAATCAATGATAAGAAGAAATCCCGTAAAATTGTATCATCCGCAATTTTTCACCAAATGTTTTTCATAATATTCGTTTCAATAGAATCTGCACAGGAGGATGTACTGGGTGGTCTTTCAGAACACGAAAACTCTGATGCTGATATGACCACGAAGGAGTGGCTATCCCAACAAATGAAGCGTAGTAAGTTTAAACTGAAGTCTATTAGAAAATACCGTAGAATTATTCATGTGCAGGATTAATCTAATTTAAGTAAGTAGTTTGAATGACAACAACGGCCTCCGTTCTTGCTGTATTTCCGCTTCATTGAAACGGCCATTATATGTGAGGTCTAATGTTTCTTCTGTGTTCACCATAAAGGGTCCAAACGATATTCGATGCCTGATTTGGAAGAGTTGAGATCAAGTAAATTAAAAGAACATCAATCACGCAGGAACTCGTCGGCGGGCGAAACAAGAACAAGTAAAACAGGGGCTACGCTTGGGCCACGCAGCGGCAATAGAATCAGCATTCATTTTGTGTTACAATTGTTTAATCTCTAATCGCTATAGGGTTCAACCCACGCCCGAGGAAAAGAGTAAGGTTTAATTCACGCAAGAATGACCAATCGGAATCACCGCATCCATCGATACCCAAGAAACAGGAACCTTTAGACAGGCGTGCTACAAGCAAACAAAGAGAAAGTAAAATATTACTTCAATATAGTGTTTCATCTATTGCTAAAATAACAAGCCCAGCATACATAGAATAATAAATACTTTACTTCAGGCGAGGGACCATTCACCACAACTGCAAAGGGTCGTACAAATAAAAATAAAGACGATAACATTCCAGAGCGGGCAAGAGAGACATGGGCCAGAAAAGGAACTGGCATTCAGCCTAAATCCCAAGCTATTACGGTTTTGCATACACTTAACAGAATTCCTTGGGGTGGGACAATGACTAACGACTATGGGGATATTGTGCAGCTAAGTAACACCTGTAGTTTTGACAATACTTTGTTCATTATGTATGCGTTGTACAAAACGCATTCACCAAGCAGAGATTACATGCGAAACTTTAGTATAGCTGGTGATGTAGCGGCAAACACTCTAAAAGTTTTCAGAGCCTTAGATTCTGCTGACTTTCACAAGGCTAAAACTTTAGTTGTTTGCCGCATGATGAAATTCCCAGTATTACGTGATATACAGGGTAATATCCTGCCTTCCCCACAGCTTACGGGGGACACATGGGCCAGTGAGGAAGTATTTATGAACTCAATAGCTCATTTTACATCATTCGTGGAGACAAGACAGTGTCCTAATGTTGGCTGCACAGCCAATAAAACACAAATTGTTCACCCGGCCTCCGACATGGGTTGGGATCTCGTCAACCCACTAACACTATCAGTTTTACTAAACAATGGAAGAATAACTAACTGCCCTGGTGTATGCGGCGACCAGAGATGTCTGTCAAGAAATGTGAGAGTTAGTTACACGGCAACAACTGATGGCCTCCCGCCGTTCATTTCATACGTACTACCACTGCAACAACAATACACGCCGCTGGAAAATAGTCTGCCTACGTATCAGAACATTTTAGGAAGCAGGTATCGATTATTTGCATATACCTTAAATACGGGCGGTCATTATGTTGGCATTTTACGATCTGGTCAAAAGTTGTACATATAACGGTTTAAGACCTGACAAGTTTCCTTTGTACACGCCACAGAACAGACACGCCGTTAGTACTATTTTTCTCGTTAAAGAGTGAGAACATTCTTGCCAACTCTTATCCAATTAAAACCGTGATGCATTCGCACACACATCCGAGCCGATGCTATTGTAATTTTACGAAATCACTTTCCAAAAAGTAATAATATCTACAAAAGTTGTACTCTTCTACTAATGTTTTTTTTTGGTTAATGTACTCTTCTACTAATGGATAGAATTTTAATTCTGCTGTAGTTTTCCACTTGTAATGTGTTCACACGTAAAAATTTACAAAAACCTTGACCGTTTATTCTTTTGTATATATTTGGGCGACCGAGTGTAACGGAGGGAGACCTCATATTCGACTCGACCCCCTTTTTGTCGTTCTGTCGGTTGCCCCTAACAACCACCAAGGCTACCCCATATTCGACTC
>JAQIXO010001620.1:0-11775 GCA_034700305.1 Protaphorura armata | reverse complement strand
AAAAATAAAATTATAAATAAAAATAAGCGTGTTTGTATTTAAGAAAGACGATGTAAAAAGTGTAACGTTTAATTACTTCTTGCGTTTGACGAAGTTGACCCAGATCGACCGTCTCTCAATCTCCCACGCTTGTCCAGGAAAAGGGTAGAAAGATACCATTGGTTTAACTAGTTGAGTGTTCATGTATGTGTTGTAACAACCAAATACTGAACAATTCATTCCGGACGACATTTTATATCACTGATATATAATTCTTAAGTGAAATTACTGAATAAAGTTGTCAAATAGTCGTTGTTTACAAGCTAAGCTCATGTTGTGTTTGTGTTTTGGCTCCCACCGAAATTGTAAGACTGGCTCACCACGCGGCGCTGCGCGTCAACACCTTGTTCCCTATATGCACAATTTCCACTGTGTGTCTATAAGAAAGGCAAACTCTCCTCCCACGTGTCTGGAACTGAAACCCAGGTCACACTTTGACCTCTACTCTATTTGACCTTCAGTGTCAATATATTTAATATCTGCTTCCTTTGCGACCTTCATACTTCACATTATTGACTGTGTTTAAACAAATAAAACTATTGAATGTCTGCATGGTTCACTTGCAGAAGTACAAGTAGATGTATGAACCTGATAGGGAACTCCAATATTCATTAGAAGCACTTATTAAATTAAATTGAACAAACTCATTACTTATCCTTAGTTTTCTTACGTCACTCCTTTCATTCTTTTTCCACTGCATTCAAATGTCTTATGAAAAAGTACAGAGAAATGTCTTGTGTGTTTTTTCTCGAATTTTCTATTGAGTAATGTATCTTGAGCTAACATTTGATTTAACTACCATTTCTTTCAGGTAGTCCACTTTCACCCTGTCCCTGCGATGTGTGTGTGTGAAATGTCATGTCAGGATTAAGCAAACTAGCTGTAGGGGCTGTAACTCAAACCCCAAACTTTAGCTTTAGTAATGAAAACCCAAGTCAACCTAGAATTTTCTCACCTGCTCCTGTACGTGTAATATTTGAGTATCTACAGAATCCATTTGACTAATTGCCTTCATAAGTCTGGGAATCATCATCCCATGGCTCTTTTCTTCTCTTCAGCCCTTGGGCACTCAAACTTATGTGTGTGTGTTATTCTGTTATTCAAGAATTAATATTTGTTGAGAACATAGGAGAAACCACTGTGACTTGATTGAGAGTTGAAATACAATATGGTATATAAAATATTTTGGACACAGTGGAAGGAAATACATCTCACAATGCGTTATCCTACTTTTTACCTTGACCAGTTAATGGTGCATGTTTCGGAGAAGACGTGTCAAGACTCCGCAAAATTTAATGGTATGTATTTAAACCAGCATCAGAATGGATACAATCCGCAGCTAAATAAACACTTCCCTCAGCAGTATAATTAGATCCCACATATAAATGCATAGAGTCCGCTTCTAGGAATTAGATACGCGGCTAATTGATTGAAACGGCAGCTAAAAAAATAGAACAGCAGCTAATAAATTAAAACCCCGTCTATATAACAATTTGCACGGCTAAATAAATGGATCGCACGAACAAATATCATTTCCTCTCTCCAAATAAATACATAAACCGTAGTATAACTACATGACTCGGATAAATAGTTACATTCCACTTCTAAGAATTGAATACGCAACTAAACGATTAAAACAGCGGCTAAATAAACATATCAGCGGCTGAATAGAATATAAGCGCAGCAATATTTCCATTTGCTCGGATAAAAAATAGATAGAACGGACGGAATATACAGGGTGGGCCATAAGTGTTCGGCACACGTTGAGTGACGCTAGGGCGGGAAAGCCTTGTACGATATGGCTCATTGGAAACTTGGAAAGCTAGGCACACCTATGATGAGATGGACAGGAAGAAGTTCACGCTTAGATGTCACATTATGATCTTGGTCAATTGGGGTGGCAATCGAACAGGGAGGCCAAGGAGACAGTTTCTACCAAGCATCAAACCCCTGTGAGCACCTACTAAGCACCCCTGAGGGGTAACGAGGCGATCAGGGTTCAAAAACTCTAGTGCCTTATTAATCCGGTTCAATTTTCGACTTCGGCTTTTCAACTTACTGTATCATACATTCATTTACCTGTGCAAACTATCCATTTAGCTGCGCTTACTATCCATTGCGCTGCGATAACTACCCATTGAGCTGCGCTAGTTATCCATTTAGCTGCGCAAACTATTCATTTAGCTGCGATAACTATCCTTTGCGCTGCGCCAGCTATCCATTTAGCTGGGCAAATTATCCCTTTAGCATTGAGATAATAATTAATTTAGCCGCGGTTTTTATTTTTCTAGCAGTGGGATTTCATTTTATTTAGCTGCGATTTTTATCCCATTTAGCTGCTGCATGTATTTAAGAAGCCGAGGGATTAAAATTAACCCAAATTTAATCCCTTCCTGGCCACCCTTCTGCAAATAATGTAGTGTAATTTCCATGTGAAATAATAAACAAATCCTACAGTCTGTGCGATACTATAATACTAATGCGCACACACTTACACAACGTGGAATACAGATGATCCAATATTCTGCATTCGGATATACATTTTTATGAGGAACCGGCTCACGTCAGAAAAGCATTGAGTCGAGAGAAAGCCAGACCACTGGAGTTTCTATAATAGAGCATGCACGATGCACCAGCCCTCATCCCAGTCACCAGAATGCGGAAGAGTCATTATACTTCTTCAAACCATCTTTCTTCAAAACTCTTGACGTTTCACACGCCGAAATACTTAATAAGGAAATGGTGACTGGCTTAAGATGAGGAAGAATGCTAACGTTGCAAAACACAATGTGAGCAGTTCTTTTTGTTGAAGTTTGATAAAAGATTTTCCTCAGCTTGATCATAATTTTCAATCTTTTCTCACGTTGAAAATCTTGTGAATTCAACATACGTTAATTAATTTAAAAAAAATTATCTCTTCCTCTTAGGATAAATCCTCGTATGACAGTTATTGAACTACAGCCTCACGCCAAACCCACAATTTGAACCCACCAGATATCTGTTCCACTTCCACACATTGAGATCTGTATTTAATTTGAGCATTCCAAGTGGGCTGCCGACTAACGTCCGGAGAAAGCGGAAATGTAGAGTGGGAGTGGAATGCAATGTTGGACCATTCGTAAATAATTTAGGGTAAGTGAAGCGTGTTGACATTGACGTATGGCACGATCATGAGCTATCACAGTCAAACCATCTTCCCCATAGTGCACCGATTAAATATTGTTATTGCCAACTTTAGTGCTTCATTACGTGTATTGCATGTATCAATCTCTACTTTCTCTACTACACTCGATTTAGCTCAACAACTACTCTGTGAATTTTGATCACGTACATTTACATTAGAATTAATTGCGTGCACATGAATAGTACAAATGTGAATGGGGATGCATGAGTGCATGAGATCTCCTCCAAATGAAACTTACAAATACATCCACATACATATGTCTCCATGTTCCAAATGGAATTAGATTTCCAGACTCATTTTAGGTTGGAATCGACCATACAGCTCTAATGACTTTGTTTCCGCCAAAACCCACTCTTCTATGTATAATTTAAACTTACATCATTTTCTGAAATTCTTGACAATACTTTGAATTGGAAATTAGAAAATAGAATTGAAACTTACTCATTTTGAAAATCTACGAGACCCCACAAGTGATTCTTCAACAACAAATGTGTAATTGTTTTCCGGGATATGAATGTAAACAAAGTTCAAAGGGATTGACTAGGAATTCATCTCTGAAACCGAATAACCCGAGTACTCGTCCTCTCCTTGTTTCCAAGAAACAAAGTGCTGAGCTGTGGGTGAGCCGTTATGTGTGAGTTTGATCTCAAAGTGTGATTTGGCAGATGGTCCTCAAATGAAATGAAAGTGACTTGAAATAATGTGAAAGAGGATAGGAGGATTAGAGTGACAACCCATCCCGTCGTACATTGAGCTGACGTTCTACTAAGCGAACGATACGTCACATTCCAAAGTATACATGGACAAGTACCAATACATTTTTAGTCACGTAACATTTATAATAAGGTGGTAGAAGGGAAGTGTGGAAGCTGTTGGCTCAGTTTGGTTGCTTTCTCTGTCTTTCCCTTGGAAATTTTCTTTCAGTTTTCCTCGACAGAATTGAAGGAGGATTCCCTGAAGGAGGACTGACTCTTGTGGATGGGTTCAAAAAACTCCTTGGTTCAATGTCAAATGCCAACACTCTCTCCTGTCCTCACAGAACAAACATGTTTGAGAGTAGAGACTCCCCCCCCCCATATATCATTTGTGTCGAAATCCTAAGTAGCTCAAAATTTGATAGCGAATCCAGTAGGTCAATTCTATCACGACTACTATTTAATCTCCCTGAACACGCTCCAGAACCAAAGGCAATGGAAATGAACTTACTTCAAATCCCGATCAAGGTTTTTTCAGTTTTCCTTATAATTTCTACGTGTGTACTCGAGATTGAAATTTTGGTGTATATGATGACTATGAAAAAAATTCTGCTGATACTAAAGACTTCCGCCATTGAAAGTTTACAGAAATTGATGCTAGTGTTGATGTCAGTGCTGAAACATATGGATTCTACGGTCCGCCTCCTACCTGAAATGTTGTCATCAAAATTATTCTCGTGTAAGCCATAGAGCAACACAACTAATTAACACTATGAGCAAATGTAGTTATTTGGTTTGCTTAATGAACTCTTAAATTAATTTCAAGTTGATAACATTGTAAGAATTAAACTGAATTGGTTTGGAAATTAAAGCGATGTCTATTATTAATTAAGCCTGAACTAATGAATAGGGTTAAGGGAAAGCGAAGGTGCCGGGATCTAACGGATAGGATAAGCGGTCGCGGTGTAATGCTCTGTGGAAATATTTGATGTTCTGTTCTCAAACTTTGTTAACGAAGAATAATTGTGTGCATGTTACTGGTACGGACACGGAGTACGGAGTGGTCAGTTCTTAATTGTTACATACAGCCCATAATTTATGACGTCAAGTATTATTTGACATTTGTAAACCGACTCCGAATGCGACAATTGTTCAATGGCAACGATAAGTAATAATAAATGAATTAGCGGTTTATCATATTGGTACATCAATATTCTTTGGTGATTTCTGTGTGTAGGTAGCCAGAGTCAAATTCCATATTTTTCAAAAGATGTCCAATACGCTTAAGAAAAACCCCGAAAACCACGGTAGTCCCGGTGTTAAAGGAGCTATGCCGGAAACTCCGGTGTTCGATAAATGTACTCCCTGTTACACTCGCTGGACAAAAACGAGCAATTTACAGATGCGATGACAGATTGAGGTATCAGGTGTTTGTTTGCCGGGACTGATTGCAATTCGGAATTCCGACATGAATTCCGAGTTTGAAACAATTTAATCGTATTCGTCATAGGAGGCTATAATACTCTTCGCATGCGACCAGCATATAGGTTCGACCTCCAAACAAACGAAACTGACTTATGCTGTACTCTTGAGACATCAATTTTAATCAGTTTTTATCCGTGTTGTAGAATACACAAAGGGCATAAGATATAAGAATATGTTTCTATTTTGCTATTTTTAATATTCATAGTTTGAATTCAATATTACGTTCACACACAAGTATATAGCGACTCTTTGGAAATTACCACCGATTGCCACGTAGATTTTTCCGAGAAGTCTGCTGACTTCTCCCATAAATACTAAAGGCTGAATGAATTTTAAAAAGTTCATAAATACTAAAGCCTCGTTCGTACAAAAATGTACAATATTGAGCGTCCCGTTTGAGAAAGAATTGTTGAGTAAATATGTGTGTAGTCTCGAACCATGAATTCCTAATCACGGTTCCAATCAGAAGACGTCATTCAATTGTCCTTCAATTTTAGCATTGGGAGTTAGTTTCCAATCGGGGTCGATTAAACTTTTGCGTACTAGTCGAGCTGTTGCGGAGAGTGATGTTAGTTCAATTTGTTGGTTAACCGAATAAACACTATCAAGTAAATGAGTCCCACGGATTAAAATCTATTAAAAAGAGTCTCATCCGTGGAAAACTCTATGACAAATCTCCATTCGAGCAAAGTTTCATGTTGAGCAATATTAGACAAATTCCTCACATACTCTCAGGTTTAAACTGCAAAATATTAAAATGAATATGAAGTATGACGCTAAGATTGGAATCAAGAAAGTGTTTCTATGTTTATTTATTTTGAGTAGTCTGATTTCTGATTCATTAACTTCGCCGAACAAACCATCCACACCAGTTGAGCAGTTCTACGAAAGTATTGGGTCTTGTTTTACGAGTTTTGTTGGGTTCACAGGTTATGGTTCAGAAGAGAACACAGAAGATGAAAGTGCTCATATTACCTTCACAAGGCTACAAGGAACACCAGTTGAATTCTTTGCTCATGGTGAATATGAGAAGAGAAGATTGGACAGGTGGAGAACAACTGGAGTATTAGATCTTGATGATTACTTTCCATTCGTTCGGGTTACCAAGTTCACAAAATGCCATGTAGAAATCATTAATGTACAAACGAATAATCGTGCCCTTCAAAATATTCTGGCCACTCTACAAATGAGAGCTGCAGACAATTACAAAAGAGATTTGATTGTCTTCGTGACAAATAATCTCACTCAGTCGTATAGGATTGCATTATATAATTCACTTAAACGAAGGGTCCGTGGTCACGACATTTACCTCGAAGTATGTGACCGAGAATTCGTGAATCTAATTTGCATAATGTGTGGTGTACAAGGTGGAGTTGAAATTAGCCCAACAACACCGACAATTAAAAACGTCAATTCTTTCTGGAAATCTGAACACCGAAATCGGAATAGATTACCAGTGTTTAATATTAACGGTGACTTAATATTCAAATATCAACAAAATTTCGCCTCAACTTGCAAAACATTTCTGTATTTTCGAGAGTTCCCGAAAGGGTCCAAACAATTTGTCTCCAGTGCATTTGACCCATTCCTTTGCGCATCAATGGAAATAGCAGACAAATTTAACTTTACAATTTTTGATACTGAGATATGGTACTCACGGCCTGAGTTTGGATTTCTGCAACGTGCAACTGAATTAAATGACAAAAGTGTCCTCGGTCTTAGAGAATTCCATGAAACCACAATCACAGTATTCATCCAGCCTTACCAACTGATTGTCGTTTTAGATAAGCAATTTATTACAGACACAAATACGAAGGCTTTGTTCACTTCGATGGATTTTCAGACTTGGATATGTTGCATTACATTCTTCGGATTTGTAAGCGTCATTCTAGTTCTGTGTGATACGCAATACCATTCCTGCTCATGTTCCAATGTAGTGCAAACAGTTATTCCCGTATTTGGTACACTCCTCTTCCAAGCACTCAACCTACCGAGAACATTGAAGCAGAAAGCGTTGCTCGTATTTACACCATGGATTTTAGGAGCCATTGTGATTACAAATGGATATGGTGCCCTCTTAACCGATCTCATGACAAAACCAACAATTCCATCATACCCGACAAGTTTAAAGGAATTGGATGAGAGTTCGTATCAAATCGGTAGTTTTTCGTTTAAAATGAACTATGAACAATATATTGAAGTTGTTCCACACACCCCTACTCTCTCACCCGAGTCAACATGTACCTATTGTCATAGAATTGTCAAACGTACACACTACATTAATATCAAAAAATACCTTCTAGGTAATGCAGGGATAGCCGGATTTCTCAACGCATCACTGAATTATAATCCAGTTCATACTAATTTAGGCACAGCATCCTTCTCGACAAATTTTGCACTTATTGAGTCTGGGACAGGCCTGACTTGCCGACAAGGCCTTGACATGTTTACCAAACAAAAGAAAATAGTCCACATTGGCTCTGCCAATCCTTTTGTTAATATTCGCTATATTACTGTGTCGGCCAACTACATTTATAAATTGGTTCAACCTACTTATCAAGTAGTCTGGGAATCAGGGATTTGGAAAAAGTGGGATGAACTATACCAAATTGGAGAAATTTACGTGGGAATCAATTACACTGCCATATTCGACATTGAGTCCAGCAGATCAATTCTATCACGACTATTATTTAATCTCCCTCAACACGATCCAGAACCAAAACCAATGGACATGAACCTACTGCAAATCCCACTTAAAGTGTTTTCGTTTTTCCTAATAATTTGTACTTGTACACTTGAGATTGAAATATTGTGTGTCTATAGCGTCCATACCCAACTGCTGTTCATTTTAAAAACCTGTGTCATTGGAAGTATACGGAAATTGAAGAGGGCATTCCGGTTTGTTTTCAATAGATGGATCCAACTCTATACCTCATGTCTAACATATTTTCATGAAACTTTTCTTCAAATCCGTGTCAAGTAGTATAATTTATTGAGATGCTTAGTTTATACTGTTTTCAGCCGAGTTAATGTTTAATACACACGCTGTAAAATTAATTACACATTTTCAACATAATATGTTATAAATTAAACTCAAAATAATTGAACAGTAATAAATCCGTAAGATTGACTTTTGATTGGTTTGCTGTTCTCACGGAATATGTATTCAAAGAAATGATTCAGGTAGGATGAATTGAGTGGAAGTTGGAAGTATCAGGAGATGGTCGGTCCATACCTTGATGACTGTGATTGCATAATTGAGAACAAAATCTCCCATAACTAAAATGGACAATGAATTTAAGTTATATGCAAAGTCACCGATACATATATCACGTACAAGAGTATACCAGACTGTGTATTTGTGTATCAGTTCTTTCTAATGCCTAACATACCTTGGCCATGCCAATGTCAACCCATGTTAAGTTGTTAGGTCATCAGAGGTCACCCGTGCCCCCTGGGTAAAGAAAATATCATTATAATGTATTATCATCGTGAAAATTCTTTTGGTGACCTTCTGCAGGTCATCCGTAGTCATCCATGCCCCATGGGTAAAGAAAATATCCCATTAACAATTCAGTGGTTTGGGTTTTGCATCCTCAAATCATTAAAGACACGGGCGAATCGGCGAAGCCGTTGCGCTAATTTACCTTCTTCCATTACTGGCGAACGCAGCACTGACCGTTTCGGTACGGTAATACCGTGCATTTTGCGCGTGAACTTTTACTTGTTTTAAAGGTTATACAACATGATTTAAGCTCGTTGAACGGAATTCTACGTGTCCGCGATGAGTATTACTGCTATGGAGTGCCAATACTTCATCTGAAGGGTGGAGGAATATGGCCGCAAATAGTATAAGTATGGACAACTCACTTCCGTAAAGATAAGGAATGTTTTGATGACAATATTGTTCGACGAATACAAAATAATTTATTTTTACCAGAAGAATAATACCAAAGAGGAGACATGAACAATAGTTTAACTTCCGGGTTCTATTAACATCCGTTGTGATTACTACTGGCAAAACCAAAATATTGAATTCGACAGGGGTGAAGAATCAGACGGTTGAATAGCTAGGTAATGAGATAAACCTTCGAGATAGGTAAACGAATGTTTCACAAATATTCCCATCGGAATCCCATGTTTGAAATGAGAAATGCCGAATTCTGGAGTCATCAATTTTACTGACAAGCGAATGCCGTAGCCTGAGCCCAAGAACCTGGATACGCCATATACTCCCTTCATTGCCCATAATGGATTAGTACAGGGGGATGAAAATTCAAAAATTAATTAATAATTCAAAAGTTTTTATTCCTGCCGGAAAATATCAACGACACCCCAGTCACCCCACTCGGGACATGCCAGGATAGCCGACAAAGAATATGGCGTGTGTCCATATAATCAGTTCACAACATTCCCTTGTAAAACCGGTTCAGTAAAACATCAAACCGATCTGTTTTGAAATACACGAATGTCCTAAGTCTTGTTTGCATTTTGTGTGTTTGTTATGTATTTTAATATTCATAGTTTCAAATCAATATGTTAACTTCGCATATAAGACTTGCCACTCATTCCTTTGGAAATGGCGACTGCTCACCGACTTGTACAAGATAGGATTCACCCACAAATGGTTTCCTGATGTTAAATACTGAGGGAGCACCATCTCCCTCAGTATTTCCTCGTTGATGGGAATTCGGAGTCACAATCTTCTCCACCCAATCTTCTGTACTTTCTCCTTTGTGGACCGAGTCATGGAAAAAGAGATTCCAACATATTTTTTAACGCATGAACGTGAACACGGACTGACGAACTGAGTGAGTGACAAGACAAGACAAGACGAGACGAGATGGGTTCCCCACAGGTACGATGTATGGCGTATGGGTGGTATTTCTCCAAAATAACACTCAATTATATGGATCTATTCCTCATACTCAACTCCAGACACCCTTTAGCCTTTTCATATAAACTTAATATGTTCTTGTTGCAAAATAATGTCTAATACTTTTGCGCATTTGAGGATTTTCATGGCATCATGATTCACGACCAAGGCAATTTAATCTCCAACAATATTCAGAAGAAATTGATGAAGCATGACAGAACACTAAATCTATGTATAACATCTTCAAACTCTGATAGATGTTGTCCACGTGACCTTGAAAATGCAAGTGGATATCCAAATTAATATGTAAATAATGAATTAACAGGAGTTGGATGATTGAACTCTCACGAAAACAGAAACAGGGAAATGTTTGCTTCACTTTATCACTGCTCGTGTTTAATTTTGGGAACCAGATTTCTAGTGTCATGAATTGTGAATGCAGAAGTTATGTATATAATCCGTCGCAAAAATAGTAATTTTCTTAAGAACTTCAATTTTGTCTCTGAGAATGACAGAATTCGGCATATTCCACTTTACAGTGGAATTGGAATGAATATTTTTGGATATAAATAGCAAGGAAAGGCGGGAAGGGATTCGAACGTGCTTGCATTTTCAGAGCTGGCCGTAGCCGAACAAAATTTGACGTTTGTTTTGATTGCATTTAACATGTGGATTTGTGGAGATGTAGTTGGGATGGGAGTGAAACCCGAGGCACTCCTACGGTACATACGAAAATTATCAAAATACATTCATACATAGGTTTGGGCTTGGGCTGTTTAGTTTTCTCGCCTCTTTCATATTATTAACTCAAACCAAATCCGTTCACATTTTCCAGACGAAAAGAACGAGGAAAGGGTCTCCGGGTTTTCTCCGGGTCGGATATAACAAAATAAAAAACTTGTCTAGCTCTCTTTCTTCTCTATGTATTTTGTGCACAAGAAGTGAAGAGTGGAAAGCAGAGTATGTGTGTTGGCATTGCGAGTATTTGAAAATGTGCCCATGAGAATCTTTATTTATCCACCTGGAGCTTTGTTTCCCAAAGGAAAGGAAATCCAATTTTGTCTCCGGAAGAAAAATTAAAATTTCTACTTGGGAGGTTTGAACATTTTCCATGTGCCGCCTAACATTAAGAAAAAATAGAAAAATAGAAGGACGCGTGGGAGGGATAAGTTTGCGTGGTTCAATGATAATACTAGAATATCAGCTCAATATTTTGGCATTTGTTTCTTTATACATTTCAATTTCAACCAGGTACACTATGGGACAAATGAAACGAGCCCTATGGCAGTTTTTCCTCGCCTAAAGTTTGAGCTCAAAATTTTATCAGTTCCACTGAACCGATTTTCGTAATTTTTTTTTAAAATGAAGCCAGTCGAATTGTCTTCAAGAATCACTCAAAGGGTTAAAATTCAAACACTGTTTTCGGAAGGTTATGGGGTCATGCAAATTGTCCGAAAATTGAAGGTCTCAAAAAGTACTGTGCAAAGGTGGGTCAG
>JAQIXO010001619.1:0-11776 GCA_034700305.1 Protaphorura armata | reverse complement strand
TTTGCGTCAAGAGGACACGACGCCACCGACAAAATGTTCATAATTTCTATGTAATGTTAAAACACATTTAGATTTATAGTATGGAGATGGACTGTGTCAAGGAAAATTTGAATTGTACTCTTTAATCCGCCATCCATTTTTTTGCCATTCTTTACTTATTTCCTAAATTATTTTGACAGTTCTGAAATCAGAAATAAATATTAATTAGACATGAAAGCGTGGGTGTGCGTGTATGGGGAAGGTAGAACATGTCTTACGTTCAAGGCATTTCTAATCATCATGTTTATTCCATGTTTTTAAGTTATTCTCACCACCGTACTTAAAATATATTTGGATATTTTGTGTGGAACACCAAGAGAAGAGAATCTTGAGTTTCAAAAGTGTTCACCCATGCATGTTATATATTTCCAGACCATTTATTTGGTACGTTTGACCGTATATTACACGTAGTTAAGCAGTATAGTTGGATAATTTGAAACAATAATCTCTTCAACCGAAAATCTTGAGCTTTCCCTTGTCCTTTGGAAGTAGAATGGGAGGGTTGGTTGGGTTGACGTTACGTGTTACGTACGTGCCGTTTACCGTGCCAGCCAGAGTGATTGTGCTAGAAGAAAATTATCTTACAATTAATTTTGCTCAAGTTCATTTGTAAGTATCCGGATAATTGAATGGGTGACGAATAAGCATCTAGACTAAATGTATCAATTAAACTCAGACCTTTTCTTCGTCACTTTATTTCCATTAAATATCACGCGGATTCATGAGGATTTTCAGAAAAGTCGAATACAGGGTGTTCAAAAAGTGTCTCCGTTTTAATTCGAATATCTTATTAGGCGAAAGTCCTATCATAATTTTAATTAGTACTTCCTGTTTAGACTTCTTTCTTATGAAATAAATACAGAATAAAAAAATAAAATAATACGTCCTATAAATTGCAGTATAAGTCGAACTCGAAGTTGCAAACTTTAATTTTGAGTGGATTTAGAATTGAATGCCTCAAAAAGTGTCTCCGTTTTAATTCGAATATCTTCTCTTCGACCTAATTTTTAGTATGGCAATTTCACCCTGAGGGAATGTGGATTTACAAATTCTTTGTAACTGTTTTTGCCTTACGATTAGTACTGTCGGGCGTGTCGGGCAGTACCTGCCTGGTACCAAATCAGTCATCTGTACTACTACTAAAGGTGGGTTAATTGTAGGACTAGACTAAAGTCTTAGAAGCAGCGCAGTGCAATTGCCAAATCAAAAGCTTAGTTATATTTACCAATACTTCTATTTAATTTCAATAATATAACTGGCATTCAATTCTAAATCCACTCAAAATTAAAGTTTGCAACTTCGAGTTCGACTTATACTGCAATTTATAGGACGTATTATTTTATTTTTTTATTCTGTATTTATTTCATAAGAAAGAAGTCTAAACAGGAAGTACTAATTAAAATTATGATAGGACTTTCGCCTAATTTTATTGTGACGGTTAATCATGAATCGAATTCGTCAAACCCAAAATGTATTCGAACTGTACAATTCATGTTGTTTGGCAAGTTGGTCTTTTGTAATCAGGCAGAAGTCCGGGTTAATAATAGTGAGATTATTTCTCGTAAATGGAATGTCAAGTTAATTTGGTTAAACCTTTAAGTCTACTCTTAGTCGGATCGTCAATATATTCCAAATATAACTCATATGTACTCTCATAGTCCAGTGCTATAAGTAAATCCTATTCTTGTCCATTGTCTTAACTTAACTTCATCGTTCGTACTACACACTCATGAACACATTCATCCCGTGGACTAGACAAACTAGACATTAACTTTACGTGGTTAGTCAACAGGCCCTGCACGCAAAAACTCTTGTCATAAAAATCATGTCAGAATTAGTCATAATTTATAAAACTTTATTTTTCTGTCGCCGTCTAACTCTGGACAAAATGCCGACGATGCGTCTTCTCGCACTACATCACAATTTCACAGTCTTCGAGTCTTCTCATATTTCAATTCATGCTAAAAAAAACGATAAATCAAAATATCTTGAGAATGCTCATCCTAACTTGAAATGGGAGAATCTCCTAGAATGATTGGTTTGAGTAAATTCTTGAAATCAATCTCACCAATTAAAATACACTCTTTCATTCAGAAATTCAGAACGTGCGGTCTCCTTTTATAATAAGTTTGTGTGTTAGTATCTGAGATTCTGAGACTATGGAAATGAATATTCATGGCACAATTATGTCGCACATTATAAATTCCCAGATCACAGTTATTTAGTAAGAGTTGTCTGAACATGACTTTGCATCAGCAAGGGGGCTGAGATGTATTTACCGTAGTAAATCGACTCGTCATATGGCTTCAGATCAGATCTATATATATCATGTCTCTTTAATTAATTCGACTAATAAAATCAGTTACACATTCTACCTGACTGACGAGTCGTGAGTGGAATTGCCATACAAAAAATTAGATTGAAGAGAAGATATTCGGATTAAAACGGACATATGCTTTTTGAACACCCTGTATATTACATACGAATTGTCATGAATCCGCTGTGAGATTTAACGGAATAAAGTGACGAAAATGTCTGCGTTAATTGACACACTAGTCTAAATACTTATATATTTATTAGTCACCCAATATCCGGATACTTACAAATGAAAGCTAGCTATACTTGAGTAAAACAAATTGTAAGATAATTTTCTTAGCACAATTACTCTGGCTGGCACGGCAAACGGCATGTAAGTACATTAACCCAGACGACCGCAGTCCTCCTCTAGGTGTTACCTTCCAAAGGGAAGGACAAGGGCCAGGTCAAGATTTTCAGTTGAAGGGATTGTTTCAAATTCTCACTAATCCACAGAATCCATACCCATACCCAACTATTAATGTCAAGCTTTATTACCTAACTACATGTAATATACGGCCAAATGTACCAAATGGTCCGTAACTATAACCTGCATGCATGACTGGACTCGGACTATTATTTAATTTACACTTTTGAAACTCATGAACATCTTGGTTTTCTGGTGTTCCTGACAAAGTTTCCAAATATATTTTAAGTAAGACAATAACTTAAAAACCTATGGAATACACAAGTGATAAGTAATACACTAGGCTACTCATGATTATTAGAAATCTGTCTGGAACGTAACACATGTTAATGGCCATAACCGCCCGCAGCCCGCACCCACCCATTCATAAGTAATTACAGTTCCGATTCAGAGCTGGCAAAATATAAAATGAAAAAACAACGGATTACGGATTAATGAGTACAATCCTTTTCCCTTACATTGTCTTCATCCCGTCACCATCTAAATGTGATTTAACATTACATGGAAATATGAACATTTTGTCGGTGGCGTGCTGGCGTGTAGCATGGACGGACGACGGTAGAATTTTTTTTCTTCGTCCATCTAAAATTCTTAAGGGTTTGGGTTGGTATAACAAATTGACACCGAACGTACTGTGTAGTTAATAGTTGGTTTGAATATTATTCATACAGGACAGGGTGTGCTACTAAAACCACCCGTTGAAAGCCGGGATATTCACAATTTAATTACGCGTTAGAAGGACAATGCTCATAAATATATGGTCTACATATTTGATCAGAAAAAGAAAATGATATCTGCTTGCAATGTTGCAATGTGAGCGTGATAAATAATTTCAACTCTATCATTCATGGAAAGTCATAATGAAATAATGCGAATGTTAATCTCACTAAATCAACGCGATTGAAAACTGAATCAACAGTGCCATGAATATTCATCTACAATCTGCAAGGGTATCAAATACTAATACGTCTTCGAACATCCCGTATTATATAATACAAGATTTTTCTGAAAATTGTCATTCTACTCAAGATAACTAATTGTAGGATATTTTTAGTGTGCCAGAGCGTTATAGCCAACCCTCCCCTGCAACTCCTTCTTGTTATTATAAAACTCGATTTCCCTGGATTTCAGAGGGCAAGGGAATTTGAAGGGATCGGATGGTTTCAAATTCTCACTCATCCATACCCAACGATTAGTCAAGTTTTATGGCCAACTACATGTCATGTAATAGATGGTCAAAGAATTGGTCTCAAATTATAACATACGTACGTGATTGGACTTGGACTCACTCAGATCAATTTATTTACACTTTTGACACACAATCCTCACAAACTCTCCAAATTGAACCAAAAAAGGATGAGAAAATTAATGATTATTGTGTGTGTACCATGGCCATGTTGTAGAGACGATAAGCTAGCATACTCTTGAGCTCTTGTGCTCAATCGGACTTTATGTCGAACTTTTTCCTACTACATATTATTATTATTAACTATGAAAACCATTGGAATGCATTGTAAATTAGATTAATTTACTATGTAACCTGAATATAAGGAGCCGATAATGTGTACTCTGATGGGTTCTATTTAGCTCGTTGTATTTTTTATAACATGTTATTACAGGTAACCCAACCAAGAGTAGAATTTCAATTTCTTAAGTCAATCATTTGAAAAAAATCACAAAATGCTAAAATTCCAATGTTCAAAGTCTGAGGCATTCATGCCGTTGTCAAGATATATTGAATTGAGTCATTGTACAATTTACAAAATATTAAAGCCACTTTAATTCGCGCGTATTGGAGCAAGCATTTATTAGTTACTTATATTTTTCACTCTCTTTCAATCCAGGCACACATTACATTCAATGTGTACTCTGATGGGTTCTATTTAGCTCGTTGTATTTTTTATAACATGTTATTACAGGTAACCAAACCAAGAGTAGAATTTTAATTTCTTAAGTCAATCATTTGAAAAAAAAATCACAAAATGCTAAAATTCAAATGTTCAAAGTCTGAGGCATTCATATTCATGCGCTTGTCAAGATATATTGAATTGAATCATTGTGCAATTTACAAAATATTGAAACCACTTTAATTCGCGCGTATTGGAGCAAGCATTTGTTAGTTACTTATATTTTTCACTCTCTTTCAATCCATGCACACATTACATTCAATTTTAATTATCAGCCATACAGTAATTAGTGAAAGCTTGTTATAAATCGTCAATTTTTGACGACAAAGAAATATGGGTCGGTCGTCTGAAGTCTGAACGCGTTGTCCAAAAAAAGGAAATACGATGGACTACCATTAATTGTTAATTACTAGTAAGTAAATGTTAAAAATAAAAAAATAAAAAAACATGTTTAATTAGTATTAAGATTCAAAATTGTGTACCCTAAACACCTTGCGCCCTTGTGCACTCGATCCCTCAACGGCACATCATGCTACCTTCAAGCATGCTTTCGTTCCTAGAACTAGGACCCTGCGTCTATGGACTTGCTTATGGGTGAGTAGAATACATTGCATTGGTGCAAGGATTACAATGCCCAACTATAGCTCATGTACTTCCAGAATACAGATACCAAATACAAGAGGGTTAGTTTTGTGACATATGAGACATGACATGACATACAGAGATTCAAAATCATGAATCTAAGAAAACGTTCCTGAGTTGCATCATTCGTGATTCATACACCTCGGGATCGACACGAAAGAAGAAGTGAACGATTCTTAGCACATCATCGTTTCGGCTGTCAACATCAGCAGAATATTTTGTCTTACATAAAATTCAATTCAAAGGCTATACGTACCGTTACAGTTACAGCTACTAACATTTTACTACTGAAAATCACTTTCCCTATGAAAATCGACTTTCCAACAATGTCATTTTATTGTGCTCTTAATTAAACCCTTGACCACATCAAATTTCATTTCAATTTTTTTTATAGAAAACAAGTTGATAATTCATTTTTTTACACCTATCGTGATCGTGACTCAACATTTTGAGCATAATTTCCACCCTGGGGATTTGATGCTGTCGACAGTCAATTGCATCTAAATGAAAAACATTAATTAAATCAGTCGGGAGAAAAATTATGAACACAATTCTTGACAACGTTTAAGTGAACTGCGCACATAAAAAAACGAATAAAATATTCCTAAAGTTCATTGCGATTGCGACTGCGACTTGGAAGCTAAATTGGTAAGTATTTTGTTCGTATTTCTTCTTTTAGTTATAGTAATCGATATGACTAGGAAGATCAATCCCCGATGATATTTTTGGGTTTAACGATCGTGAACATGCAAAATTTTCAACTTAGTTTATAGGTACCGATATAGTTGTGTAGATGTGGCCAAAAAATATTTATCTTGGAACAGGCATTTCGTCTTTTAGAATTTTATTGGCGTACTTATTTTTGGCCGAGTTAAGGCATACGGCTAAACGACCAAATTACTACAATACTACTCACTGTTATTCGTTTAATAACCAATTTTCAGTATTGCACATAATTTACTAACAAAACTTGAACAATGAAAAATGGCGGCATTGATTCAGAAATTCATCACGACTGTAACATGAATTTTTGGACCAGGCCAAAATCCAACTCCAACTCCAACCAACCAAACAAAAGAACTCTTTTTCTTGAGCTCCCTGTGCATGACTCGATGACTCATACACGCAAATTGACCCTTACTCACTCAGATTCGCAGGGGTTTTCTAAAGAACCATATCTCGTGTAAATCTGTCAGGCGTTCCGCCGCTAGGGTCACTCAAAGGTGGCCCTAATTTTCTGGACCATACTCTAAGTTTTTCTTTGTTAACGCGGAAGATTTATTGTAGCGCCGACAGCGTTCTCTAACGCGTAGTTTGTATTCTAATAAAAAATTGGATAGCTTAGAGATCATGCAGGCTTCCATCTTCAAAGCTCAAACGTTCCGTTTCTTTGAGACGAAACATACATAGAGCACTCTTATCAACGGATTACGGTCACGTACGTTTCGTAACGTAAACATTTTGCAGCCCGCCGTCGTTTCTTAATCATCTTTTATTCTTGGCGATGACGTTATATTTAGTACATACAACAGTACATATTGCAGGCGCACACAACTTCACGACATGACAGAAAACGTTTCATGACATTTTCTAATTCTATCGCAGTCGTAGCATTTGTGACAGTAGCGCTGTCATTTCTTATTTTCACTATAAATTACTAAACCGTTTTAAAATATTCTTATTCATTCAACTGAACGGTACTGAAGTACATTCTTGTTATTTTTTAAGGGTGCAATAATTATTTTACGAATACTAATAAATATTTAACAAAATTTTCAGATTTCTTGAGAAAACATCCCATACTAGTTTAAAATGGCGGAAAATAAGCTACACTCCTGTGCACTCTGTGTTTGTGTTCTTATTGTTGTGGCGATCCCGGTCACATTGTTTATCATTGCGGTCGGGAATTACGGGCGGACTCCGCCTTCGCGATTCTGTCCAAACAACGAAGATAAACAATTCGAGAACATGATGGAGTCTGTTTGGAATCCCACTGCCGGAACCTCCGAATACCTGTGCACAAATTCCACCAATATTATTGTGGAATTTCAGAAGGTTGAAGTAGGCGTGTGTCAATTTAATTGCAACCGTTCCGCCCAAGATTATGTAAGTTTAAGTTCTACGTAAAATTATGGGCCGAAATTCTGTTATGTATGCTTGTGTTTAGTGTGGTGTATGGTACGGCTCTGTCCATTTTTCAATATCTTTCCTACGTATTCCTTTCCCCAGACTTGTACAATTTTTTTAGACAACTCGGCGTGGTTTTTTACTAAACGTTTTTTTTCTCCGATTGTCAAATTGTAAGGCTTGCATCAGATCGGACGTTTTCTATTTTTAAGCAATAGAGATAATACCCGCAATGGAGTTCTATTGTTCCCTAATGCCTGCCCTAAATGAATTGAATCAGTGTCACGCAACGCAATTGACGGAATATGTTCACAATTTATACCAAATTGTATTTATTTCCCTAAATATAGTTCAGTTGGTGTCCAATTCAGTTTTTACACTTGGATTTTAAGGCATTTTTGCCAGTTTTTAAGAGATATTAAAGTTGCGCCTTGTCCGTAAACAAATTTTGTACCCTTACTCTCAATTCCTCCTCTAGTTCAAAAATATTGTTCGTGAGCTTGGTCATATCTTGAATCTATACGGGTTCAGTTCACGTCAGTCGTACTTTTATCATTTCTGATTGCGTAAAGCAAATGAACTCAAATTTTGCAGTGATGCAGTTAATAGGCTTATTCATGGCACAGAAAATTGGATTCGTGCACATTACCAAAATGATGGAACCAGTTGACTAAAAATCTATGCATGGAATTCCCAATTGTATACATGATAGGCGCGTGCCGCATATCAAATCGATTCTAACTAACCCTGGAGCCGAAAGCTCCATAATAGGGGTCTAATTTCCAAAATTATTAGGTTTCGCACACCGTCTCTGTAAAGAATTTTTAGATCCGTCCTAAGTTTAAAGATTCTCCAGAGAAATTGTATACGGAACCACCTAATAGTATTTGCACTTGGTTCTGGATACTGCGAGCATTTCAATGAAGCAAACGGCGTTCGTTTTAGACTCCCTGGTCGCCCTGAATTTTAGACCCCCCAAGTTGTCATCATGTATTTTTGACCCCCCTGAACAATAGGGGGTTTTCCACCATGCCTTCTGAAGTTAAAGTATTTTTCTGCGTGGTATGGCACCCAGAAAAAACGGTCCCGGCGGGTCGGTTGTTTGTAGCGTGCAAAAGAGACAGTATTGACGGTTACTTTTGGGGCACCTTGTAAAATATGAGCAAGTATAAAGTACAATGTACAATATGTCATTCCAATGTTGGATTAAAATTACTACAACCCATAATGTACGACAACTAATATTTTCTGTCCTATATTTTCTGATAGATCCTCGTGAAGTGTCCAATTTCACTTGTGGGCCTCAAGTACACAACAAACGATGACGGTATCATAACTAACACCCGATGCGAGAAAGGGAACTTCACGGTGTCATTTTTCGCTGGTTCGGGAAATACTGTAGAAGTGTCAAGTATTGATGTACATAATGGTGGTGATGGTAATACTGACTATGAAGGAGTTAATTGGTTGACCTATTTGGCTAGGAAAGGTGCAGTCAAGATTGCGAAGAAAAACTGTAAAATTCGGGGGAAATTTCAATTTGTGGTTGTGCAATACCTCGGAATTCTTAATGAAAAACCTGGAAAATTCTGTTGCAGTAATAGAAATCCAACCTGTCACTAGCATTGTCTCGCCCAAATATTATTACGATTGGGGGATTAACTATAACGACTAACGGCTCATCATTTACACTTTTATACTTCCACACGTTTCAAATTAAATTTAAGTAAATTCAATAGACGAACAGAAAATCACGGATTAAATTACTGGGCGTTTATGTGTTCCGTCGACTGACTTTCTCTTTCTTACTCGATCTACACTTTTTCAATAAGCGTGCTAAATAGAGAAAGACCAGACTTTCACTGGAGTCAAGACGCGTTTATTAGACACCCGGTTTGGCTTTTAATCAGTCATTCATGATTTCCACCATGAAGATAGTATTTTAGCTAATGTAGTCAGTTCAATAGTTTAGTAGATTTCTTTACTACCGTGTCTGACGGGACTAATCTCTGTTACACGCACGAACAATAATTCTTGTTTCTTGTATGTATATATTTAATATATCATTTCATTACCTATCTTTGATGATATAATATAATTATCTACATAGTATTGAATCTTTATGTAAAAGATCATAAGCAAATCCCTAAAATGTCACCTCTGTAAACAAGTTTATAACAACGAAATAATTAATTCCTATTAAATTCAGTACATGCGAACTTTTTCTAGTATTCCATACGCGAATTTTTACTCCCTGTCTCATAGTACAGGACCAAAGTGCCTTAAACTAATATGTAAGCTAATTTAGTTTGTATAGAACCAGGGAAATGGTGTTAATACAAATCCTACCTGTCTTGAGCGTTGTTGTATGGACTCGCACAAATAATACAGAGAAACTAAAAAAGGATTCATTGTGTACACTCCATTGTTATATTTAAGTACATAAGTTATATACAAGAAAATACAAATGTAAATTCAATACAATTTTCAATTACTATACTTATTTCTGCTATTATTTTTTGCTAATCACTACATTACTAACGCGTAATTAAATTGTGAATAACATATGCTTTTCCCAATTTTTTGATTCGATTCGATCTAAATTAATGAAATGAATGAAAGCATGGTTTTGGCATACCCGTTGTCCCGTATGAATATTCAAATCAAATAATCAACTATTAATTTAACTAAACAGTACAGAACAGAGTACATTCCGTGTCAGTTTCATAACAATTTGTTCTAATCTCGAAAGGGATTCTCTAGGTAACACTGACTAATTTTGAATGGAAGGAAAACTCTCCCGTCATCCGTCCATAGTACATGCTGCACGCCACCGACAAAATGTTCATAATTTCCATGTAATAATAAATCACATTTAGATTTTTTATTTGTTTCTTAAATTATTTTGACAGTTCTGAATCAGAAATATAATTACATATGAATGGGTGGGTGTGCGTGGGCATGACATGTATGTTAACATTAACATGTCTTACGTTCCAGACACGCATTTCTAATAATCATGAATAGCCTAGTGTATTGTTTTACTTGTCATTTATGTATTCCGTCGTATTTTTTTTTATTGTCACCTTACCTTACTTAAGATATATTTGGAGATTTTGTGGTGAACGAACACAAGAGAATCTTGAGTTTCAAAAGTGTCCATTCATGAATGTTGTATTTCCAGACCATTTGGTACGGCGTGTGATAATATATTAAAACATGTAGTTAGGGAATAAAGGTTGACATTAATAGTTGGATATGGATTAGTGAGAATTTGAAACAATCCCTTGAACAAAAAGTCTTGACCTGTCCCTTGCCCTTCGGAAAGTGGAGGGTTGAATATAGCCTGGGTTGATGTAATGTACATAAAATTAGGGAGTGTGGATTAAAGAAGGGAGATGAAGACGAGTACATGAGCTTAAAATTGTTCCCCGCCCGCTCTCAACCACCCACTGATGACGTAGTAAAGGCACACGAAATACTAAAAAGTCTGACCTCCAATTCCATTCCTCAAACAATATCTCTTACATTTTCAATTTTCTAATTCAGTTTTTTTTATTTATTCGTCTCATATTGAGTAATTGAGTTTTCTAATTTGTTTTTTTAAATATCCTTGTTTGAGTTTGAGATATACTTTTTGAGTCATTCATTTTTATAATGGTACAGTGGGTAATAGCTGACTGCAAAAATATCCACAGACTCATATATTAGAAATTGATACGGACATGGAGTAGAAAACTCCTTAATATTTAAAATCAGAAAAAAATGTATCAATCTTGGTTATATATGCAAGTAAGAAAAAAATGCTTATTAAAATTAACAACGTCTTACTGGTTACTATACTGTTGTAGAGTAAAACACTACTAATTTGTTAGTATCATAGTTGTAGGTGTCAACGCGGATTGATGAGGGGGAATCAAAATATCCTCAGAATTGTATTTTCGCAATTTGCTTACTAGAAATGTTAATACTACTAGATACTATGTACTACACTGTAAATTGACGAGACGGAATTTTTACGTGGTAGGGCTTCTGTGTTATAAAAATTAAACTATACGCGCAATCATGTCGGATAGTGAAGAAAAAACTCAGTATTTCTAATAGTTCACTCAAAAAATTAGCGAAAGAGTAGCTGTTGAGGTGTAAAAGGAAGGATACGCTGGACATGAAATATGCTGTAGTTTGCTCAGTACACGTTACTCCGGAAGATTTTGAGTTTTAGGAATGATTTAATGGGATGGCATAATACTAATAAGGTAAACTATTTGGATGGTAAGAG
>JAQIXO010001618.1:0-11777 GCA_034700305.1 Protaphorura armata | reverse complement strand
CTGATGGTGCTTGTCTAGCAGAATAATGGGTTCAAAACCAGGAAATCATAAAAGGACACTATTTTAAGGATCCAGTCTAGAACTGTCAATGTCGACGTTGGTGGTTTCCAAATTATCAACCATTGTCAATCTCCGCTACAAAAAGAGCAATCGGTAGGAGTAGAAGTTACAGAAAGGATAACATCATTGATTTTGTTAGTTTTATGCTCTGACCCAGTGTAGTATAGAACACCTATGATTTCACTTTATCAAAGAATATTTGCAATAGATACAGCTGTAATGTATTAACAGCACAGCAGCAGGACTTGGTTATTTCGAGATGCCTAAACACTTCGATGAAAATATAGAATGCGAAAAGTCGCGTAGAAAGAAATTAATGTTCGTATTCAAAGCACAATTCCTTTGCTGATTATGATTCTATAAATAACCACCACTTGAACCATATTCGTAAATCTAACTCCTTTTCGGATTACTAAAACATCCGTCGAGACCATTTTCCGCGTGCTGAGAATAGCAAGAACGTCGATGTTTCAACCACCTTCTGGTGTGGTATAACCACATCATAATGTTTGAAGAAAGCTGTGCCATGCTTTCACCACTTTCTCCTTTCACTTGTCAGAGAAATTGGCATCCAATCTGTCTGCGTTTATGAGTTTATAACATAATATTCCTACACACATGTCCCAAAGAGTGCAACTAGTAAAATGTGAGGTGTACATTTTGTATGCTATGAGGTTTTCGTTTTGCTTAATCATTTCTTCCTCAATTTTACGTTCATACACAAGGGGATAGGGGAATTATGTGTGGATACTCCGGGAGAGACAATGTATAGTCTTTGGAGTTTTTGAGTGGTTCATCATCCAACAATTTATGTGTAATATTTTTATTTTTATTTATTGAACCCAAAGTTTTAGCATTCTCTTTCATATAGGTATAGATCTAGCTGGACAACTCTAGTGAAGCATTTTATATACGTAATAAACTACTACTTGAAGATCGTATTACATTATATTGTTAATCCAATCGACACGGAATTTTTGCCCTGCGTATTTGTACATTGCTCTGAATTGTTTAAACTCACAATTTTGACAAAAGTCTCAAATAACTAAACTTGTCAAGCCACGTCACAAATGTCGTAGTAAATTTTTACCTTTTATTCTTTTGACTTTCCCGTGAAATAATTGAACAGGTGACGATGGTATATATCTTGTCTAGATCTCACCTCTGCACGACAAGTCCATTCAAGACGAAAAGAAGCCGACGCTTGACATGTACTAAATCCTTTCACAGTTTGTAAGCCAAATCCAATGCGGAAAAGAGTTAAAGGATTACAAAAGTAAGGTTGAAGCTTTTTGAAAGCATAACCTTTTGTTCACCTCAAATACGAAACTCATTTCTATGTAAGAAATGTTTAAAAATATGAACGTAACAATGCATTGTTATGGGGCAGTGAAACGGAACCGTTCAAATTTTTATGATTAGGCCTTAACCCTGTGTGGAGTATTTTTTTCTAATTCCCAAATTGTTGAATTCGTTATCCCGGTCAATTTTTGGGCGCAATGAATGGATTGCGAAAATTGCGATTGGACAATTCAATAAAAACAACCGAAGGTAAAGTTCGGAATCATGGCTCCGCTTAATTCAGAGGAAGCATAATATTTAAGACATAGTGAATATTTTCTAGTTCAAAAGTAATTAAGAACAAAACAACATGGCTGACAAAAATGATTGTAATAATTAAATCGACTGTAAATGACCGATTAAACGCCCGGGCGTTTATTTAAATTTAGACTTTTTTGCAGGGCGTTTATTTGAACCAGGGCGTTTATTCGGGCATAGCGTTTAGGTATGCGTAAGAGGGCGTTTAATTAAATAATTTACATTTTTGAGGGGCGTTTATTCGAACTGGGCGTTTATTCGAGCCAGGGCGTTTAATCGGTCATTTACCTAAGTGGTTTCTTGTACTGTAATAATAAATTACCGCTTCACACATTTTGTAATAACCGAAGCAAAAGATATGACGAATTTTGTAGGCGTTTTTGTTTCTACAATATTGAAAAGACATACGTTATCCAGGTAGTTGTATTTTCCAATTCTATTTCGTAAGTTATCTAAAGGAGTACTCCTCCCGGAAGTTACAGCTTAAAGAATAGCTGAGGTCATAGCATAGTAAATCGTAATCATTACCTCATAATGAATAAGATTATTTTTATAATCTTGTGTACTTAACAGGAAGCGAATGAATGGAAGCGGTCGTTTTTTTCTATTGATAACTTAGTTAGAAACGTCGAGAACAATTAAAAGAATAACAGCCGTTCGAGGCGGGGTTCATTTTCATTTATAGATATCGTCTAGTCAAGTTTATAAACTTCATAATAAATATCATATAACTTCAGACTTTATGGCATAAACATAAGCATAATAACCATAATGACATGTGAATTGCAGATGCCTTATTGTCATTACCCGAATCGTTTTCAGGGTATGCTCAGTATAGTTAAAAATCTAGGGACATCCTACAAACTTATTACCATGAAACACCCCTTCCGCAATCGGTAATGTACAGGGTGGTTCATCGTCATCCAGGGCTCTGAAATGAACTACCACCTCCGCAGTCCAAATTGAAAAGGGCCTGGTAATGTTAAATGTTATGGTTCACCAAGTGAAACTGGGTAATTTACGCCTGACTACTATCGGAAAGGGCTAAAGTTATCGAGATATGGCGTGCACCGTGTGTGTATGTGTTGTAGTAGTAGCCCGATAGTCCTTTCGAGTAAAATCTTGCATGCACTGGGAATACGAATACGACTTAGAAATTACATGTCTTCCTCATACTCCGGAAACAGCTAGCCCTTTTTTTGAATCACTTGGCTTTCGTCCTTTGTTGCAGTGCGGTTGATTTGTGGTCAGGTTAAGGAAATCGTAATTGATTTTCTTAGACAGCAGTAAACCCTTGACTAAATTTTTGTACCCTGTTTAAACTTTTGACTTTGTTTTAAGTTGTGTGACCTATGTAAAACATTCGAAAGAATTTAACCCATCCGCAGGTTACAGTTATCCCGCACCAGGCAGAGCTCACTAATTACTTTGAAAACCTCCAAAGTGAACACTTTTGTTTTGGTTGGAGTTTGGAAACGTAACCCTTTTCGTCATCCAAGTCTTCAAAGTCGTCATAACACGATCATTCATCATAACTTTTTGACTTTTCGGTAAGTTTCAATTTTCAAAAAGTTCGTCTTCTTGTAGGATGTAATTTGAGACAGGGCTTTGGTTGATGGATTTTGAGCTTTACTTTGTTGACATCTTGAGCTTGCATGATGCAGGGTTCAAGTGAATTTCCATTCACTTCATTTTCTTTCAATTTTCTTAGCTCGTTCTTATTTCTTATTATTAATTATCTTCCAACAATGAATGAATGAAACGGATAAAAGTGATTTCAGAACCGTAATATTATAAATACAGCATTTGGACTGGTTTTAAGAATAGCATATAAGTTCGGCCGAATAATTCCATTAAAAATAATTTGCCAGTATTCCCATTCACATTATATAACATTTCCGATAAAATGTTGAATAATTTAGATTACTTGTTCATCCTTACGCAATTTCATATGATTAAACAAAACTACTCATAAAAATTGACACGAAGCTTTACAACTACATTTTATCAAGAGTTCTAAAATAAGTTTCATCGATTTGTCCATCCGTAAAATTTTTGATACTAGGTATTTCAGAACGTTCTGAACACGCCCTCTGTTATATTCACATTTTAGTCATATATTAGCCATGTAATGTCTTCGTGTCCGTATCCACAATATGAAACCGGCTCAAAAATGCAAAGTATATTTATGACTATGTAGTTCTCTTGTGCCTATTCTGATTTGTGGATGATGCAAGTTATTTCCTTGCGGCTATCCATATATTTCGTATACAATACGCTCGATTTTTCACCCCACCCACCCCCCCCCCACGCACTAAAAACATCAATTTCCCATGCTAAACATGTTGACATATTTTATGAAAGATTTTTAAACCCTCCCTGCCTCCCCCAAATGTATTCGAAATATATGGATTGCCCCCTGGCCGGTTTTTTCACTTCTGCGTGTTACCAAATATTATGCAATAAAATGCGTGAAAATTCTCCCCATGCATGATGAGCAAAATTGTAGCGGGCAACGCAACGGTACGTGTTACGTGTCTGTCGTCTTTCCTTGTTCTTTGGAGTGTGGGATTGTTGTGTTAAAGAACTAATGCGTAGTCAGCTTAGTAATTTTCTTTAAATCGTCCAAAAACAATTTAAAAACTTTTCATTGCCATGAATTGTTAAAGTTTTGTATCGGATCATTTATCACTGTTTCCGTGCCATCCGTGCATTTTTGAATGTGAAACTGGTGAAAATTCTGGAGAGCTGAGAAGAATTAGGATTTTTAGAATACCACGTATCATAATAATGTTGGTAAGTGTTATAATATTTGATTTGCCTTAGGAATGTGAGATAGTGGCGTGATAAGAATTTGACATGCTTGCCTCTATTATTGCAATTTCCCGAGGATTCACTTCTTCCAGATGTATTCCAAAATTTTACTACTTTTAAGGCTGAATCGAACACAAATTACAATTAGAATTTTAATTAAATCAAATTAATTATACTCGGGACAAAATTGAAATCCGCACACGAAAGTTGGTTTTGTCAGTTTTAATCATCAGACAGAATACTTTTATTTCTGGACATTGCATATTTGCATAGGACATAGGACCGATTGTACCAGGATTTGGTAGCATTGGTGAAAGTATGTTCAGACTTCAGAGCAAGAGCGTGATATTTCTGTGTCTATGCTACTTTTGGCTTCATTTCCGGGTAAAATTCGGTGTGGTCCCTTCATATTATCCAGGGCCAATGGTTTGAAGCCAGGGAGGGGTTATCCAGACCCTGGGTGGAACCATCATCTCAGTTTCTCTTGTTAATATTGTGTGGGCAGGTAAAAGACTCACGCAATGAAAAAGGCCAAAGCTAACACGAACAATGATATCTTTTGTGAGCATAAGCTTACGAAGGAGAACCCTAAAATCTTGCAATCAGAGTTTGGATTTTCGACAGTGTTAGTCTTTCTGGCTTTCCCTGCTTTCTTTTTAGTCTTTCGCTTGTGGTCAAGATATACAGAGTACAATTTAACAACTCGGAATTAGGTAAATTTCCACAATTAGATATTAATCTTCTATCATTCCATTTCCATTTAATTAAAGGAAAGGCCAGTTCTGTACCTGCAGACCACATTCACATTTTTATCATAAGATAAATTATTTAGTTTCGGCTCGCGCATCATAAAGATAAAGGCAATTAACGGAGACAACCCGATGAAGCACGGAATTATTTATATGTATATTTTTATAATTTTTCGTTGGGTTAATTGGCCGACTAATTTGACACTTGACAGAATGCAGAAAATGAGCAGTAGTTTTTCGGGTGAAACAGTTTTGGATAAAGTAAATCTGAATATCGAGTACAATTTGTACAATTGAGTTGTTGCACAGTTGCACTCGATAGCTGGTACAGAAGGCTTGAACCCAGAACCTATCGATGAGTATTACGTTACGTTTGTTTTTCACTATAAAAATGTAAAAAAGGACGAAAAGAAGGCTGATTAGAATTTCAATTAGAATTATACTAACACGTGCAAGAGTCAAGGAGAGTTAAAAGAATACTGTGTTGTGTTGTTGCGAAACTACCATGTATTTTTTACATCACAAAATCATAGTTCACAAATCCGCATTCAAAATGAATGATTCGCTGCTCTTATTCTTCATAATATGTTACATTATACAGTATCTGTATCTATGTCTCTATAAAAATTGGAGTTTTTTTTTCTCTTAGTTTATTGACATTTGATTTTTTGAAGGTGGCGTACGGAGTAAATTGCATACGTACGGGGAACACCTCCAACATCTGAATCGAGTTTGACCGACCGTACATTTGGAGACCTCCTGCAGTTTGAAAAATTGGAATAATTCATAAATGAATGGCAATTGAGACGCGTGGCCGACTTAATTTTTCTCCAGGAGGTGAAGAAGTTGAACTACAATCCCTGGAAGGTCACAGAGAAATACGGCATACAAACAGTATTACGTATCATGTTAAAGATGACATGAATATCGGAGCGCTACCCCTCGCCACTGCCACCCAATCTAATAATTCGATACAACCTTACACGAAGTCCACACCTGAACAACTTCCCCCAGTCCAATTTAATATATTAGGACAGATGCAAATGAGGAAACCCCTTTCACCCAATTCCATGAAAAATTCACAATCCCAAATGACAATGGATCATACCAATTCCAATCGTCGACACTCACATTCCCATTCCAGCACCGTCGTCGGTAGAACTAGTCAAAGTCAAACACCTGAGAATCAGAATCGAGAAGAAAAATCATCACTGAAGAAAACTATCCTTACCACCAGCGATTCTCCACTAGATTTCTCATTCGCCGGAACGAAGAAAGCTAAAATCGAGAGGTCACTTGAAGATAGGGACGTGGAGTCCCCTTGCAGTCGTCTTCGTAATATGTTAATCCTCAAATCTCCGGATTTACCAGAAAATTTGGCTATGCAAGGTACAGTGTTGAATTTGTCAAAAGAGTCAAGTCCGAAACAAGAAGTGTCTCCAAATTCTAATTTGGGATGGCATTCCAAGTCAACTAGCTCTGCAAGTAGTTCACGTTCCGGAAGTAATTCTTGTTCACCAGTATTGAGTACTCAGTCTGGATTTGTGCCATCTCCACAACAAACACCACCGACCGCATCAAATATTCCCGTTTCAATCTCAATGTTCCCTGGACCACAAAATCTTGGGAATGTGACTAACGGTAGCGGGTGCGGGGGTATTGGATTACCCATGACATTTGCACCGTTCGGAAGATTTAGTCCGAACTTGAGTCCAATTCTAAGTCACACGATCCCGACATCTGGTGGTGGGTTACCCCTTCCTTTTGACAGTCAAGCGCCATTTTATTCTCATCACATTGTTTCTGGGAATGGGAGCCCTTCGATGGCATTTGGAAATGGACTGTCGATTCCACCGACTTCCTTATCGATGGCCATGAATGTAAACAATAGTCAAGGTTGTGGGGCTGCGGCTGCAGAGAAGGCAAGAGGGACTAGACCGTTTAAGGTAAGAATTGATATTTTATTTTTGGCACAGCTTCGCATTAAAGTATTCATAAAGTTGGGGAAGTTGAGACTCAGCATTTTGCACCAGAATTCTTCCACGTACATACTTACTGAGATGTTCTTTACACTTAAACAGGCGTACCCAAAAGATCCAATGACTTTCCCTGGTGTGGGGATGTACGGAATGCCATTTAATGGGACACCCGGAACGACTGAAACAATTTTACATCAACAGTCAAATCGAGCGTATGCTGATTTCCGGAAACAGATGTTGTCGAGGGCAGGGGCTAAATCTCGTCGTGGAGGTCAACGGAACATATCCCTTCAAACTTTGTCAGAAGTTAATTCCTTATCATCAGAACCACTACGATTTGGGTTAGAATTGATTGAACCAGGAGCCATGTCCAGTGGGGCTGAAGATAGTCATTCCAATTGTGAAGAAGGATATGGGAGTGGTAATGGGAAGAATGGGTCATCCAAATCTGAGAGACAGGTAATTTTATTTTTATTCTTATCACTCTTGGTTATATTATGTTACCCTCCTACTAGAAATGTGCTGTGATGATATTGACGATGCAATCCGTCGAATTAATTGGTGTAATATTTTTTGTTATACTTTGTGTACATCACTGAACTAAATTTCATCCGATGTAACCATTCTGTGGACCTTGGCGATTATTGACATTTGTGTTTATTTCTTTGTTCAGGCAAAGGACGAAGCATACTGGGAGCGAAGGCGAAAGAATAATGAGGCTGCTAAAAGGTCACGGGACGCTCGTAGGGCTAAGGAAGATGAAATTGCGATTCGTGCAGTTTTCCTGGAGCAAGAAAATATGAAACTAAGACTCGAATTGTCAACACTTCGAAACGAGACGGCAAAATTACGGTGCATGTTGTACAACACTACATAATTGGTTGACAGGGAGAGAGAGTCGTAGTTCATTCAAGAATTTCAAGATTACAGATTTGTTGGATAAATTATCATTAGTTACAATTTACAATACAAGGCAGTAAATTTGGAAGGAACAGATGTCAAGACAGTGAGGCTTTCTTGTTGAGAAATTTATATGATGACTTACATTGATTGTTTATGAGTAGAGAGTAGAGATGGTTGAGTCGTGAATGTAATTTAATTGATTAACTTATAGAAATAAAGATAATTTAATTTAGATTTGCATACATAATACTTGGATTGTTTCTAGACAACTTATTTGAATGCTCAATGACCTAGTGATTAATTTAATTTTACGGTAACGTTATTAACGGAATATACTTTCACTATGTAATGGCTACTTGATATTTATGCATTGATTAATCTAGAGAAATGGTAATTGTATTATTATAACTTTGACTTGTGTTGTGTTGAATCATTTGTGAAGGAAACTCAGTCAGTCAACTTATAGTATTGTTTCCAGTGCTCGTCTATATAATTATTGTAATGCATAGTATAGTCAGAATTTGGAATTTGAAGTTATTAGGGTTTAGATAGTTTAGAACTTGACAATTTAATAGATTCGGGTATTGTCCATCATATACTAACTCTAGTTTACTGGCTGGCTAGTTTTTGAGTTTAGTTAGAAGTTAGATTAGAACGCAACATTAAGATTGGAATGATCTAGATTATCAGTAGATGACATTGCAAAGAAACTGGAAAATAAAAGAATAGACACACCGTAACGTAATTTTGTTTACTTGCCCATTTTTTGATTATATTGAGCATTTTTCGGATCTGTATAAGTGTAATCGGATACCTCTATTTTGATCACTCAAAACGCCAAGGTTTGACACCTGACAGGTACTGTGCTTGTTCGATCTGTACGAATGCACATTAAATAAGAACAACGACACGAACTCATGATATGCAATTATGCAATCCAAATCCTAATAAAAACACAATACAATTATACAACACAGTACATCCAGTGCAGGTTCATCAATAATGTTTCAGTTTCGGTAATAATATTGGTTCACGTTCGTGACTACACTTCATTGCGCTATCCGCTGAGTCGTACTGTAGGTACAGTATCGTATTTCACATTAATGGCGTGAGCCAAAAATTATCCTACTCTAAACATACACAGTTGTAGTAGTAGGAGTAGTAGTAGTACAGCAGTACAGGTAAAATGGAATTAGAAATGATTCGATCACGAAAGGAGTGAGAATGTGGACAGATGTTGAGCTGATATATTCGGAACTAATTCAACCCGGGTAATACTTATACGAATAACGTACATGTATATGTATCCTTGTGTGTGAATTGAGTAGAGAAAGTGAACAATAAAATGAGGACAATTTGATTACCTTTTCGTTGGTAAAGCAAATACAGACGCAAAGTTTATTTTATTTCACAGAATATGATGAACACAAAACACAATGCAATGCAATGAGCTGATGTTCTATTTCAGTTTCACCATTCGGTTTGGCTTCCTAACTTTCTTCAAAAGACTTTCCTTCTATTTTCTATGCGGTTTTGTATTCAAAACACACACACACAATATACTCACGAGGTAATCATTTGCTCCGACAAGGTAAAGTGAGGTTGGCTTCAAGGAATTTCGAAATTACGGGTAATAGTTATACAATACAATACAATGCACTCATCGACTCATAATTATTTTCTGGGATCGAAATATTTTATGAATCCATATTTTATCATGTATGCATAAAATCCGGTTTTTATTTATTGTCTGTCTGATAAGACAATTTCAAAATAATAATACAATAAAAGCTTATCTTGGACAATTTGAAGCCAGAAATGAAATTGCTAACTCAGAAATTAATGTGCCATCGACGTAATTAACAACGTTTGGCCTGGCACTAACTTAAGCTGTCTAATAACATCATAATATTGTAATTGACAGTACAGAGACAGAACCCATACCCGGGTCTTGAATGTAACCTCAAATCTGACTTGCATGGAGAAAGTAGTGAAAGTGAAAGTGTGGTCTTCTGACCTGTTCGAAATCAGCAGAACCCTGGGGTTCTATTTTGTCATTAACGGTAATCGATTATTAGAAGCCCGCGCGGGTTTCCATTATGCTTTAAATATTAAACTGGTATGTATTTCTTTATGAAGGTCTGTGCACACTGCACACCGAATCTTTGCCTCAAATTCGTCGTAACTCTCGTAACACGACAAATGACTACCTTGTCGTGTTAACTTTTCTTTACAATTTCCATCGGACTCGGACCTGGTGAAGTCAATGTTCTGTCAAATCACTATATATACATGTGTCGGACTGTGAGAGTCAGGTAAGATGTAAATGACGTGGCGTTGATGATAATATGGCAGGAAGACATGCTCATGCTAAGGAGTCATAACATTAAACGTGTAATAAATAGTCTGGTGAAGAAAACCAGACTAGCCCGAGTCCAGGGCACGAACCTCTTGCGTTTCTGTTTTTTTAGGAATAGACACCCGAAATTGAGACCCGGGTACGGTACAAGTTAGTACGACTCCGACTAATACTACGTACGACTACTACTTCTAAGTTAACGGGGTTGTTTAGAAATGCACAATAGTTAGACAAGGTATGAAGAGAAAATTGGTTTTACTTTTTACTGTAAGGGTTAGCTTTAGTTGGGAGCATAGGACACAAAGCAAGCAAAAGCAAATAAGTGCCAAAGCGCAAAGGAGAAAATCCCATCAAAAATAAATTGATGGTATCACGAATTCATAGGATCATCAAATGAATGCAAGCAAAACCAATAGACCTGCATGTTTTGTTACTTTCCTTCCTCCACAAGATAATGACTCTGTGACCTGGAACACCTGACTCTAATGACGTGATCTTTTTAACGGGAAACTTCTTGTAATACTATGCACAACATATAATCAATTTGCTTATCGGAAATTTCATACGATCATATAGAAGTGTGCAATTTCAACTTGCGTTCTAATGCCACATAATGTTGACTGTATGATTCAAAGTGTACTAAAGAATTAAACAAGTTTTAAGCAGTTCTTACGATTATAATACGATAAATTTTTTCCGCAGTCGAATTCCTGTTCTTGCAATAAGAATACACAGGTTTTTTTTTATACACAGGTCATTTTAAAAAAGACTGACCACAGGATTAATAATCATTATGAAATGGAAACGAGTCTCTCATATTGACAGATTGACACACGCTTTTACTGAATTGGCATACGAATGGTAGTTACTCAACATAATTATACTCATATGATACTCTTGTAGGTGTTTCAGAGAGTTACCAAGCATAATATTACAAGAGATTACATCTTGTTTGTAGTTGTGGGGATGTTTCAAAAAAAAATTAATTTAGTATTATTTACGTAAAAATCGAATTTGATTTCCTGATTTGTACATATTGAAAAATTGAACTCTAAAGGACAATGGCGTTGATAACACCTTTTGAATCCTAATTATGAATGAAAAATGGTTTGGTTGTGTTAAATGTACTGCAAGCAGGGTTCGAAAAAATCACGATTTTTTGGGAAAAAATCAAAAAAATCCGATTTTATCGATTATAAATATAATCCGATTTTTTCGATTATAATCCCATTTTTTGGATTATAATCGGAAGAGCAAAAAATCCTTTAAAAATCGTGATTATAATCATAAAAATCGGATTATAATCCAAAAAAT